>APFE031116844.1:8772-39044 GCA_000404065.3 Pinus taeda
AGAGCCAGTAATCAAGTTTTTTCATTGAAATATGTAAGTTGTCATGCATAGGAAAATTTTGATATATCAGCATGTATGAAGAAAAGAGGCTGAGCCAACTTAGCGAAACCATTCAGCCACCACAGCAGCACTGACAGTCACAGGTGACAGGGTCGAAAAGCTACAGGAGGAAAGAGCTGCAAAGACACGTCATTCATTAGTTATAACAAAGCGTTCAACCGACTCAGTGACCTCCAAAGGTCGAAATCTTCTGACAGAATTAAAGAGCATTTATGTTGTATTGAAAGCTACAATAACTTCTTATCTGCTATTTCTGTACGAGTTGGTGAAGATATTTATTTCTCAAATGACTCAATGCCTGAGATATTTTGTATGAAACATTTCTATATATTCCCCCTCGCATAAGTTTGCAGGGGTTGGTTGTTGTTAATGTCTCTTCTAGAGTTCTTTTACTGTAAATTCTCAGAGAAGTAATACAAAGGCGGTGGAATTTCCAAAGCTCTGTGTTGTTTGATGCATTGTGGTGTTTAGATGAAAGTTACAGGATTCCTGCGTATTTCATGGCACAATAAGTTTTCCCTACAACTCTTTGTTATGTTCTTTATTATCTTTTCATATCTCTTTCATGCTTCTGTGCTTTACAGTTAATGGAAAGGAAAAAGAATAGTTCCAGGATTTAATCACATATTACCCTGAACTCAATCTAAGCTATTTTTGAATGTTTTCTTCAGTTATAGTAATAAAGGTGTAATTCTTAATTGCTACCCTTTCACACTATATCTTTCACAGTGATTATTGTTTCAGGAATTCAAGTTTGCCCCTGAGGAATATATCTCTTTCTCACACCCCAGCTTAGTGGAAAATTCTTAATTGCTTTTCACTGGTTGTTTACATTTCATCATCATAATTTCAAGTTTGTTTCATGAAGTATTTAAATGGCCCTGTAATTCCAGCTGCTCAAATTCAAGATTTCAAAAACCAGTAGCCACAGACTCCATTGCCCAATGGACTAACATTATCTGCAGATTTCCACTTTAGGTACAGAAAGACATCCTTCCAACCAAACATCAACCAAAACCCTTACTTCATAACTAGCCTAAAATCTTCCACAGAACAGAGACAACCCTTAAAGAGAGAGCCCTCTCTGATTACAGTTGGGCTAGAAGCTGTAATCAAAAGATTGGTTAGACGTTACCCCGGCCGTATTCCCTTGGAGTCAAAGGGAACAACCTGGGTGTTAACACCAGTCATCATCCATGTTGAGATTGCTCTGACTTCTTTCAATTTCAATGACCTCCCTAAAGTTTCGGTGATGAAAAGGAGAAATGTTAGCAATAAGATGGGCCTCCTCGGTACATATATGATGGTTAGTCATCTCTGCATGTTTTCCCAGGGCTAAATACTGGGTCCTTCCATGTTTGATGTCAATAGCTTGCTCATGAATCGTATGATTAATAGAGCGCCCAGTTTAACCAACATAGTGAGTCCCACGGAAGAAGGAATAACAAACACCTTTCATGTCCTTCGAGTCATCATGGTCTTTTACAAATCCTAGGGAACTACAAATGGTGTTAAGGGGTCTAAAGGTTGAGTGAACATTATGCTTCATAAGGGAATAAATAGATTTGACAAAGTAACTAATTAATATTCCTTTCCCTATCTCTTCATCCAGTCAAATGTAACTTTTTCCCAGTCCTTTGTAGCTATTTCCTTGGTCAATAATATTTGTTTCTTTCTAGTTGTTGAATGATCGGTCTCTTTATTTAACTTGTTTCCATGGTCTAGTTCTTCATCTTGTACTAACAATGAACCACACTTGCAGGTTTAAAATGTGTCAACAAATGAATTTTGATGTGATTATCACTAAAAACCTTCTCAATAAACTTGATATGGATCACAAAAACATAAGTTAAATAACTTTTATTATTTACATTATTTTATTTTAAGTTTATTTTATAATACCATGGGATCCATACCATGAGCCACCAATAAGAGTGCACAAAATAACCGTTATTGTAACACCCACCTCCCATATTTACCCAAGTTAAGTAATTCATTGGGGTAAACATGTGATCATATGCTACTAAGATTTGATTCAACTCCCCATGTACAATTAAGCAAGTGAAACTAGTAAAACAAAACCAAACTGACCTTCCACACATGCTACAGAACCTCTAGGAGCCAACCAATATTTCAAGGGGATCGAACCCTGACACAACTTAACATTTTCCTGAACCTAGAGCCGCAGTCACTCCCATGAAATCAGCGTGCATGTCACTGGGACCCTCCAGTCACTCTCACAACTAGGGCATGCAAGCGACTGAGGTCTTTTTTAGCTAGATTTGAGCCTACAACCATAGATTTTGTGCCACTTTTTCAGGGCCAGGACTAAGGCTATTGCCAAGAACTTCATGAGACTTCCAGAAATGGTATATAACCTCAAAACAATGATAATGATGCAAATACTAATCAAATACTTGACTGGACCCCTACTAGCCATGATAGGAATTTCGTCAAACATGTCACAAAGATATATTCTACAGGTCATAAAAATAGGTCTAAGCATAAGGGTCTCATACCTATTTGAGAGTCACTAAGAAGATTGATGCCTTATCACATTAGACACATTATCATCTATTAGGTCATATATTCATTGTTCATTCATTTACAAGTCAAAACATGATGAGAGCCATACATCATCACTATCATAAAACATACTCATAACCAACATTTCAACAACGAAAATAATAAAGATACAACAACCATAAATACCACATATGAACCATTACATTTGCTCATAAAATACCAGGGAAAGTAACTCTTACTAATGAAAGAAAAATCTAACTAGGTAAGGGACTTCCACAAACCACCCGACCATAAATTGGCTCAACCAAATATTTCTTTCAACCAATAACCCTCATGCCATATTCCAAGCATGAATGTCGGACTCATAGCCAAATCTCAACTAGGGCTTCCTAGGGCTACACCACCTCACCCTCATCCATAGAACCAAGTTTGACCACAATCCACACCAGATCACTAGGCCCTTAACAAGTATGGATGCCACTAGATTTCTTCATCTACACTATGATAAATTTACATATCTCCTAGTTTCTGAGACTTATCGTAATCCATAGTGGATCAGTAGGCCCTAACCGAGAACCCACCCTCCAGGATTTACCATATATCTTGCAATTCACTATCCAAGGATTCCTAGGCTTGATCGAGGGCACCCACCTCTAGAATTTACTGTATATCACACCATTCACTGATCGAGGAACCCTAGGCCCACCGAGGTAACACAAAATTTGGCTTTACTGCAACCCATAGTCTCGTTTAGGTGTTATTAGGCCAAGTATTTATCGCAATCCACAGTTCGACTCAAGGATAACTAGGCCATGTGTTCTTTCTTTCAAAGACCACCTCACTCAGTTTTGAATTCATACAGAAATATACCTCAACCAAAACATGAGAATACCATCACACCATGACTATCCCGAAATGGAAAGGCAAGGCTGAAGAACACTATCACACCTAGAAAACCCATGTGAATCACAACAAGAGAACCAAGCATAGACATGCATAGCCATGCATGCCAAAAATAGCAAGGAAATCACACATGCAACTCGATACCTCCAAATAATCCCACTTTAGCTGCTTCATCCTACTCTTCCTTGCTTGATCTTTACTTCCTCTTTGCCTTCTTTTATTTTCTTGATCTAATGCTAAAGTGTTCCAAGAAAACTCTATGTCTAAGGGTTTGAGAGAGAGAGAGAATAGAGACAGAGCTCCAAAACTAAGTTGACAAAATGTACCAACAATAGCACCCTCCTCCCACATCTACCCAACCAACCGGCCAGTATGGATAAACATGCGACGAGAGACCACTCTAATATTATTTGACCTTCTAATTCACATTAAGGAAGTGGAACCAATGGAAATACACTATAAATACATTCAACAATAGCTGTAGGACCCTCGAGAACTAATCCAATACTTTAGACAAATTTCTCCCTTGGGTCCCACTGAAATTTTGGACAACTTAAGCCTCAATCGCTCTCATAATATAGGCATGACAGTGACCAAAAACCAAAATTCACTCTCATGGGCTTGTCTGCTAGTCACCAGAGACTAAATTTGTTAGTGCTATGCCTGCGACTCTGGGATTTGAGCCACATTTTCAATCCCAATGCCCAGGTCACTGCACAGAATTGAACCATCTCTTCAGATCAGTAAAATAACATGGAAATGACAATCCTAAATAAAATAATTGTTCAAGACCTTGATTAGAACCCTACTAGCCATGATAGGAATTTCGTCAAACATATCACAAATATGCAATCTACAGCCGTAAATAATAGTTTTGAGCATATGATTCTCATACTTAGTTGGGAATCGCTAAGAACCATTGATGCGTCAACACATCAACTACCATTCAATACATTAGGTCATAGATACATTGATCATTAAATTACAAGTAAAAATGCAATGAAATCTATACATACCTATTGTCATAAAACACATACATAACCATCATAATAGCATCATAAATACTCATGAAAGTACATCCATATAGACCACATATAATCCATCAAAATTATCATAGAAATACAAGGAGAAATAAACTTTCATTAATGATGTGAAATCCAAACTAGAGATGGGACTTTTACATTCCACCCCACCATAGAATGGTTGAGCCAAATCTCTCTTAAGCCATTCACCCGCACTCCATATTCCAAGCATGAATGTGGAATCTCATAGAACACATAAATCAAAAACCATCCAGGGGTTTCAGAGGCCACCCACCTGAACCCATCAAATAGCGATTCCACCTCAGTGTCAAACATTACCAAAACCATCATCAAACAAATCTCTATCCCAGCCATCCAGGGCTCCAGAGCATTTTTCCAACCAAGGATCCGAGACTAGTGACTCAACCCACAACTTTTACCGAGCTCCAGAGCGTTTGTCCAACCAAGGCTATGGGACTAGTAGCTCAACCCACCAAGGGCTTCTGAGAAAGTTTGCAACCAAGGCTACAAGACTAGCAACTCAACCCAAGTTGTTCCATGGCTCCAGAGTATTTTTCCAACCAAGTCTATGGGACTAATAACTCAACCCAAGCTACGAGAACATGAGAACCAACCAAAATACAACAATGATCAATGAACCCATAATCAGCATGGCTATCTAGGAAATGGAAAGGCTAGGCAATCCACTGTCAATCCCGACCATCCTCTATGCCAATGATAGATTAGAACCAACAAACCACATGCATCTACCATGCATGCTAAAAATATTGAAGGAAAGAAATATCCAACTCGGTACACGCAAGTAAATATGATGTAGTTGCTAATCCTGATGCCCTCCTATGCTTTCTTGCTCTTCTTTTACCTCTTTTCTCCAATAATCCTAGTATGTCACACCCTTCAAGAGTGTTCCAAGAAAACTATAAGTCTCCAAGAGTATGAGAGAGAGAGAGGATAACAAGAGACAGCTCTAACACTGAATTGACAAAAGGTTACTAATTGATCCTCATAAGCCTTTTTATGAATGAGGGCTCTATTTTCTTCTTTTTCCATTATTTTCATTCAATTTCCTCTTCACATGAAATTTGCGACCTTTCACCTCCATTTTCTCCTAATTTCCATTATTTTCATAAATAAATGTGCCAAAATGCTATTTTTCCTTTCCATAGCCTTAGCCATTGTCCTTGCTAATTTCCTTAGTCGTAACCAATCATTCGTGGTTATTATTTTGCCTTTATTTACTGCTATTACATGGAGCTTTCACCCAGTTGTTATTAGAGTCTTCCCCCTTGGTGGAACACCATCCTCAGTGTTCAACAACACTTATAACCACAACATTGTTGTAAGAAAAACATATATTGCCAATGGAGCTTTATAACTTAGCTCGATGCAGCATTTACAGTGATCATCGTATTGAGAAACAAACCAACATGAAAACATAACAACATAACATCATAATGGCATGGCACCCATACTGCTTATTGGAGCTTTACCATAGGTCATGGCAGTATTTATATCCATATACATATGTACATAATCCAAAATCATCAAAACATACACCAAAACATATACCACAACATATACCAAAATCACACCAAAACGCCAATCCAAAATTGCTTTGCCTCAACCAGAAACAAGGAAGGATACATAGCCCATATCTGATCTGTCATCTCCCATGTAGCTTCATCAGGGCCAAAGTTCTTCCATTGCACTTTAGCTTTCTTGATTTCTAGGTTCCAGAGCATGAACACCTTTTTTTCCAATATACATGGAGGCTCTGCCTGGAATTCTCCATCTGGTTCCACTTGCAATATAGATGAGTCCATCACGTGATCAACATCTTTAACATACTTCTTAAGCAATGACACATGGAAAACATCATGGACTTTCATTGTCAGTGGCAGTGCAATTCGATAGGCTACTGGCCCAATCATCTCAATGATATTGAAGGATCCACAAAACCGTGGTGCCAGCTTGACACATGATCTAATCCACAAGGAGGTCTTCTTCAGTTTCATGCACAAGTACACTTGTTCCGCAACCTAGAACTCCTTGAACAACCTGTTCCTATCTGCATAACTCTTATGCCTATCCTGTGCTTCCTTCAGATTCTTCTCGATCACCTGTATTTCATGTTCCATGTCTACTAGCATATATGGTCCAGTTAATACCTTGGTAACCAGATCACTCCAACTGATGGGAGTGTTACAACTCTACCCATACAATGCATCAAAAGGAATCATCCTCAACGACTCTTGATAAATATTGTTGCATGCAAACTCTACCAAAGTGAGATAATCTTCCCACTTTCGTTGTTGATGCATCACATGCATCCTCCATATGTCCTCCAAAATCCTGCTAAGCCTCTCTGTCTATCCATTTGTTTGAGGATGAAAAGTTGTTTTTAAAGCCAACTACGTGCCCAAAACAGAAAATAACTCATTCCAAAACTTGGAAGTGAACTTCTCATCCATGTCTGACACAATATTCTTCAGAATACCATGAAGTCTAACTACATCTATGATAAATACATGTGCCACATCGCTAGCTGAGAATGTAGAATTCACTGGAATGAAATTCTCAACCTTTGTTAACACGTACACAATAACCATAATGGATTGATGATGTCTCATTGTCTTTGTCAATCCTATGATGAAGTCCATGGAAATTAATTCTCATTTCCATTCAAGAATCACGATCCATTGTAGCAGTCCACCTAGATGTTTACACTTTACTTTCACTCACTGATAATCAAAACACCTAGCCACAAAATCTACTACATCTCTCTTCAAATTTGACAAATAGTAAAATCTATTCACTCCTTTATGTGTCTACTAATAACCTGGGTGACCTTAATATGGTTTCGCATGAAACTCTCTCGAGATCACCTTCTTCAGCTCACATTTATTAGGTACATATATCATGTCTCAGAACCTGGCCAATCCATTTGATGTAAGACAATAATTTATACCTTGTGGACATAGACCTGTACCGATACATGTACCTATGAATATACATGTACTAACACTTGTACCTATACTTGCAACCTGTGCACAATCTCCATAAACCTGACATCTTGTTGACCTGCCTGCAAGATCTTATCCTATAAGTATATCCCATAGGAGCTCATCACTGCCAACTGATTTACCTATACCCATCTACTGAGAGCATCTTCCACCTTGTTCTCTTTACCCTTCATGTACTTGATCTCGAAATCAAACTCATTAATCGTAACCTACCACCGAGCATTCCTAGGGTTTAAATTCGGTTGGTCAAACAAATACCTCAACCGAATGTGATCACTCATAAGTAAAAACCTCTTGCTAAGAAGACAATGCCTCCACATCTTCAATGCATGTATAATTATTGCCAACTCAAGGTCACGTTTTGGGTAGTTCTTCTCATGCTCATTCAATTCCCGTGACTCATAGCATACCACCTGTCCATCCTGCATAAGGACTGGTGCATAATACAAATTCTTTGTTTGGATCTACAATCTTTAACAGTGGTGCATGTGTCAACAACTATTTGAGGTGCTCAAAACTAGCCTCACACTACTTGGTCCACTAAAACTTCTTACCTTTTCTCTGAAATGATGTGATAGGGCAAGCAATTTATGAGAAGTTCCTAGTGAACCTGCTATAGTAGTTTTCCAAACCCATGAAATATCTCACCTTATCCACATTCTTAGGAGCTACCCACTCCATGATGGCTCTTATCTTTTCTGGATCTACAACAATGCCCTACTTCGAGACAACATGCCCCAAGTAGTGTACCTCAGTCTAAAAGAAACTACACTTGCTGAGATTAGCATACAACTCATGCTTTCTAAACAACCTCAATACTACTACTAAATGCTCAATGTTCTCTTCCTCATTTTTAGTATATACCAGTATATCAACAATGAACACAATAACAAAATTATCCAAATATGGATGCAACACATTATTCATCAAACACATAAATGTAGCCGGAGCATTAGTTAAGCCAAATGTAACAACAACAAACTCATAATGCCCATACCTAGTCCTAAATGGGGTATTGTAAATTTCCTCTTCTTTGATGTGTACCTGATGGTGTCTTGATCTCAAATTAATCTTTGAGAACACGGCTGCTCCCTTCAACTGGTTGAATAAGTGATCAATCCTCAATAATGAATACATGTTCTTGATGGTCCCTTTGTTCAACTACCTATAGTCAATGCATAATCTCAGAGTACCATCTTTCCTTTTCACAAACAATACTGGTGTGCCCCATGGAGATACACTTGGCCTAATGTACCACTAGTCCAAAATTTTCTTCAACTGCAACTTAACTCAACCAACTTAGGCATTCTCATCTTGTTACATGAATTTTATGCTAGAGCTACCCCTGACACTAACTCAATAGAAAATTATACCTCCCTGTAAGGTGGTAACTCTGTAATGTCCTTAGGAAATACATCCTTGAACTGTTGTAAAACTAGGTACCTGCTCAACACATTTTTCATCCTTAACTTCCTTACCCTTGTCACTAGAAATGTACATTGCAAATAACTTACACCCTTTCCTAAGACTAGTCTTTGCTTGCATAACTATCACCATCCTAACTGAGGTAGCTTTCATCTTACCCTCTAAGACTCTTGGTTCTCCATTGTAATTAACACACTCAATGGCTTTGTAATAACATTCTACCTTGGTTCAATGAAGATACAACCAATCCATGGCCAACGACATACTATATGATCCCAACAATAATATATTCAAGTGTGTTGCAGTAGGCATACCATTCAAATAAAATGTACAAGCTCTTACCCAATGATGAACATGCTTCTTCGTACATATAGACAACTAGACTAACCAATATTCTGCATGTAATTCCTTACTCAAATCACACTTATCGACCAATTCAGGACCAACATAGCTATAATTAGATGTAGGGTCAATCAAAATAGAAATAACTTGATGACAAACCTTATTGTCCATCTCAATGATAGATGCCTAATGGTCTGCCTATTTGTTATCCAATTCTGCATAGATATTTGGAATACTCTTACCAACATACCCAACAATTTTTTCCTCTTGCGCACTGTATATCTTAGGCCTACCACTCTGATACCATTGAAAATACCTCTTTCAATGATCTCCTACACAAGTCCAACATTGCAGAAGCTCCTTATTCTTCTCCTCAGATCTATTGCCCTATCCTCTATCTACTGCATTGAACCTCTTAGGTGGTGCAACATTCTCCTTGTTACCTATATCCAGAGGCCTTGCTCATTTTTTTCCCCATTTTCCATTATCCTTTGCATTACCTCTCCAATTTGGCTTAGTCTTAGTCCTACACTTTGATTGTTCATAGCAATGTTTTAGCTTCTGGATGGCCTCTTCTAATGATTTAGGTTCATCAAACTCAATTGTACCTTTAGATTCCATCGGTAACCCACTGGTGAATATATGAATCTTGGCATTCTCCTCCTTGAGGTGAGGAACATACCTCAGCAACTCCAATAACTTGCTAGTGTACTCATCATCTATCATGGATCCCATCTTCAGCTCATAAAATTCTTTTTGCTTGTCATCAAATTATCTTTTCAGAAAATAATTATTCTTGAATAATTTCTCAAACTCATTCTAAGTAAAATCTTCCTCACATATACCTCTGACGTTCTTCACATATTCCCACCAAATTTTCACTTTACCTTTGAGACTTAATGTAGCCACTCTAGCCTTCATGCTTTCTGAATAGTCATGCAACATGAAGAACTTGTTCATGCCTAGAAACCATGCATCTGCATATTGTGATTTATTTAACTCTCCATTGAAAGTAGGTGGCTTTTCTTTCTTAAACTCATCTAGAAAGTACCCCTTATCACTCCTCCTGTAAGGATGGTAACGAAAATTATCATCATGCCTATCAGAGCTAGAACTAGAGTGGTACTTGTGACTATCCCTTCTCCTATCAAGAGTGTCCAACATTCTTTGATCTCTGATTGTGTCATCACTATCCTATCTGTGACCACCATGTGGCCTACCACCATATTCCCCATTATTTCAGTCTCCCTGCTCATAGCTAATTTGACGTGGTCCAAATCACTGCAAATTTGACAAACTTTGAAGTATGACTACATTTATCTCTGCTAGCTTTCCTTGTGCCTGCATGATTCTGTCATTATTTTCCTTACAACTCCTTGTTTCTACCTCTAATATTCTCAAGGTAACTGCCAAATCGGAAGAGTTCCCAACATGATATTGCTCTTTGGATTCATAGTGAGAGTCTTTGTAGTCAACCATCTTGCTAGCCATTTGATATTCCTTCCTACAAGGTATATCATATCAGCTAAACAAAATCACAATAAACCAACGTACCTTAGCATAGCTCCAGGAGGATACCTTGTCTACAAGATCAACAAATCAACGTGATACATATATAACGTAATCAGGAGAGTATATAGAACTTAGTATATAAGCATATGACCATGAAACCATCATTCTAGTTAGGGTCCAGTCATCAATCCATGACCTCAAGAATAACACACACCACGACCTCATGCATGATAAAAACCACTACATCATTATACACTTGACCACATGCAAACATGAATGTGCATAAGCAATTTGTGACCAACTACCCATATTCCTAAGCACATATGATCAAGCATGAGTGAATGATACTCGAAATGAAACCTGTAAGAATGATACATGTAACCAATCATACAATAATGTAACCAAAATTCAAGATTGTAACCAAACCGACTACAATGATACATGTAAGAAACATATAACGACATTTAACTAGTCATACACTCATAGTGCTGCATTCAACATTGACCATCTCAAGTTCCACATGACGACATCACTACAACCATGATGAATATTGTGCAAATGAAATAAGCACATGGAATGCAAGTGTGAGAGAAACACATGCAATTGACATGCATGCATGACCAACACATAGCCCATCCATCTTGAGGGCTGAACCATGCTCTCATACCACTCTGTAACACCCTCCTCCTACATCTACCCCAGCAACAGACTAGTCGGTGTAAACATGTGATGAGAGGCCACTATGATATGATTCGACCTCCTAAGTCACATTAAGGAAGCGAAACTAATAGAAACACACCATACAGGCATTCAAGGTCAATTATAGGACCCTCAGGAACTAATCCAATACTTTAGACAATTTTCCCTTGGGTCCCACTAAAATTTTGGACAACTTAAGCCCCAGTCTCTCTGATGCTATAGGCATGACAACGACCATAAACCAAAAGTCGATCTTATAGGCCTACCTGCCAGTGATGAGAGACTACATTTTTCAGTGCTATGCCACAAACTCTAGAACTTGAGCCACATTTTGAGGTTCAGAGCCCAGGTCACTACGTATAATTTAACCATCTCTTCATATCAATGAAATAACATGGAAATGACATTACTAAAGTAAATACTTGTTCAAGGCCTTGACTGGACCCCTACTAGCCATGATAGATGTTTCGTCAAACATGTATGAATATGTAATCTACATGTGTAAATAATAGTTCTGAGCATAGGAGTATCATACTTAGCTCAAAATCTTTAGAACCATTGATGCCTCAACACATCAACTACCATTCGATCCATTAGGTCATAGATACATTGATCATTCAATTACAAGTAAAAACATGATGAAATCCACACATATTTATTATCATAAAAAACATATATAACAGGCATAATAGAAGGAAAAATACTCATGAAAATATAGCCGAATAGACCACATATAATCCATCAAACTACTCATAGAAATAAAAGGAGAAATAACCTTTCATTAATCACGTGAAATCCAAATCCGGGATGGGAATTCCATATTCCACCTGACTGAATAATGGTTGAGCCAAATCTCTCTTCATCCATTCACCCCCGTGCCATTTCTAAGCATGAATGTGGGATCTTGAATACATCAATCAAAAACCATCTAGGGCTTCCATAGGCCATCCACCATAAACCATCAAACAGTGATTCCACGTCATGGTTAGATATTGCCAAAACCATCATTAGATCAGTCTCTATCCTAGCCATCCAGGGCTCTAGAGCATTTTTGCAACCAAGGCTCCAAGAATAGTAACTCAACCCACAGCTCTTACTGGGCTCCAGATAATTTGTCCAACCAGGGTTATAGGACTAGTAACTGAACCCACAAAGGGCTCTAGAGAGTTTGTCCTACCAAGGCTATGGGACTAGTAAGTCAACCCAAGTTGTTCCAGGGCTCCAGAGTGTTTGTCCAACTAAGGCTACATGACTAATAACTCAAGCCAAGCTAAGGAAAGATGAGAACTGACCAGAACATAACAACAAAATATGAACCCACAATCACCATGCTATCCGGGAAATGATAAGGCTATGTATTCCACTATCAATATTGACCATCCTCTATGCGAGTGAAAGATGAAAACAAAAATACCACATACATATGCCATGCATGGAAAAACTAGTGAAGGAAACATACATGCAACTTGGTACTTGCAAGAACATCTTATGTAGTTGTTGATCCAGATGCCTTCCTACACTTTCTTGTTCTTGATTTTCCTCCTTTCTCCAAGAATCTAAGTATGCCACACCCTCCAAGAGTATGAGAGAGAGAGAATAATAAGAGAGAGCTCCAACACTGAACTAAAAAAAGGTTACCAACTGGTCCTCATAAGCCTTTTTATGAATGAGGCCTCTATTTTCTTCATTTTCCATTATTTTCCTTTAATTTCCTCCTCACGTGCAACTTGTGACCTTTCACCTCCCTTTTCTCCTAATTTTCATTATTTTCATAAATGAATCTTCCAAAATTCTATTTTTCCTTTCCAAATCCTTAGTCATTGCCTTTGCTAATTTCCTTAGCCATAACCAATCACAAGTGATCCCCATCGCTAGGATTTTTCCCAACATTCAAATTGGAATAAGTGTCCCATCATCTATGGTTATTATTTTTTCTTTATTTACTTTTATTAGTAGTTTTCACCAGGGATATTATAGAACCCTCCCCCTTCGGGGAACACCATCCTTAGTGTTCAACAACACCTATAACCCGAGAATTACTATAAGCAAAACATATACTATCGATGGAGCTTTATAACTTAGCTCGATGAATATTTACAATGATCATCCTACTGAGAAACAAACCAATATGAAAACATAGCATCATAATGAAATGACACCCATACCGATTTTTGGATCTTTATAACATAGATCATGGCAGTATTTACATCCATATGCATTTGTACATAAACCAACATCATCAAAATAAACACCAAAACGTATACCACAACATATAGAAAAATCACACCAAAACACCAAGGAAAAACTTCCTTGCCTCAACCGACAAACAATGAAGGATACATAGCCTACATTTGATGGTGGTTTTTAAGGGTCAATGCGAAAATTAAAGAGGTGACAAATTCACCCATTCAAACCTCCAGATTCTGTGTGACGTCCTGCTATAGGGATTAATGCACAGTGTATGGAAGATTAAGGAACCCTCAAGGGTCTTCCCAGGACCCTTGGCAGACTGTAAGATTATCTGCAGCTGTCTTAAAGATACATGCATGTCCATGTTCAACAACTAACTATCAAAGCGAGAAGGATTCATTACATCGAGCCTTTGTGTGGAGTTGCTGGAGAGCGCAATGCAGCTAGGGAAAAGTCCCCTAAGCCGGCTCCAGATCAAGTCCTGCAGATAGAAAAGACAAGCATAATCACAACATAAAACCTTGATAATTAATGCATAAACATACAAAATACATCTAGTTTCACATAACTAAGCCACTCATGGTAAAATACATTGAATAAACATATAAATGAATTATAGAACCAACATCACAAACTGGATAGTACAACTGCATTTCTATATTAATGTCAAAAGAGCGATTACAACCATCATTTGCGTTAGCCTTCCCTTACCCCTCCAACTCCTCTCTCCCTTATTACCAACTTCTTATGCTTAAGTCTGACACTTTGATCGACAATGAAGTAATGTATCCTTTCAAATGATCTGACCCCTTTCACAATCGCCTAGCTCTTCTTATGTAGCATGTGAGGTTAGGGTTCCCAACCTTCTCCATGAGTTTCTTTAGGTAAAAGCAATGATGTTGCCATTCTTTTGAGCTCTTTCCCATTTTCATACTCCATTAGGATTAGTAATCCCCCAAATAGGTCAAACTTTGATGTTTCCTTCCTTTTTTGAGTTGATTTAGATGAGAATATAGGGATATTTCTTAGTTAACCCACTACTTTGACCCTCAGAAACTCATTATGGTTTACTAACCCTATTCTCGAGGTAACAAGTAGAGTTACCTAGGTCACTAGCACACCCTTAGGCTTGCTGAGAAGCTTTATAAAGCAGGTTGATAGTGTATAGGTAGTGTTAGCTTGGAAACAAGGCTTGTGAACTTGGTCATTGCTTTAGTCATCATGTATTTTCCCTTTGAGCTAATGAGGAGGTCATTTTCCTGTATAACAGATGCCCCCTGAAGTGTGAGATCAGAGGCTATGATGATCACTGAAATAATTTATACTTAACTATTCTGTCCTTCTTAACAGAAAGAGAGAGAGGACCAGAGCTTCGGGCGATATGGGAAACTTGATACAAGACATACATATATAAAAAAACTAAAATCATGTCCTGAGTTGGGCATTCCCATGCTCAGTAGCTATGTCAGAGTGATTTTCTCATAAAAGAGATATGACGATGCTCACCGCTGATAAGAACAATGTGGAACTGGTGTCATAATAGGATCATTTTGATGAGCTGTCTCCAAAAAACAATAACCACAGCTTGGGTGAGGAAACAAGGCTGAGTGATGCAAGCCTCTACCCAAGGTCTTGATTTTCGCTTCATCGAACATCATAGATTGATACATGTGAATATATGTGTTGATGTCAAATATGCATGAAATTGTCTGATTATCATTCAATAATGGAGACCATTAACAAATGTGAGGAAGGCCACCAATTATGGTGATGGTCTCCAAGATGCACACTATAATCTAGCAAGTATGAAAAAAAAATTGTCGTCAAACACTCATAGAATCATTTAACCTGGAGCCAATAATGAAATCCCCTGATCGAACTCAAGGTGACCTACCACTGATGTCTGCAAGTACCAAGGCACTGAAGTATTTCTAGGTCTTCTTCCTAGATAGAGTGTTGAAGTCAATAGGAAGAGACTTGTCGAAAGGTAGGCAATAAAGTGTCCTACGTCAGTTGACACGAAACAGGACAAGGATGATTGTTTTTTGAGGAATCTTCTAAACATTAGGTCAAAGCAATAGAGGGCATGATGGTAGGATATGCTTGATGGGTTGATGGAGGAAATAGAAGAAGAAAGGTTTTTGCTTGAACAATAGAAGGCACGAAAGCAGTTTTAACCGGGCAGCACTAGAATCATGAACACCAGAGAGTGTTAGGATATAAAGATGCAAGAACATCAGCGTATATAGGCTAAACTCATAGGATGGTAAGGTTCGTATTGAGAGGTCATCACAAGGAAGGTTTATCTAAGGGAGTGTCATGTTCAACGGAACGATTGCTACAAAAACATGCTTTCAAAAAATGAATACAGTTGTATTCTCCACTTCCCTATCTCATTAGTTTAGTGAGTCTAGATGGGTAAACTCATCGATATTTTCATATTTTAAGAGTCTAAAAAGGACCAAGAAAAGAGTGACTCTATTCCCTATCTAATTAGTTTAATGAGTGCAGACTGGAAAATTCATCGATCTTTTCATGTTTAAAGAGTGTGAAAAGGATCATAAAAAGAGCGACTATACTTCACGTATGTGTAATTTAATGAGTCTAGATGAGATAACTCGGTGGTCTTTTCATATTTAGAGAGTCTCGAAAGATCATACAGAATGACTCCATGGTGGTCCCTTTGACATAGTTGTTAACCGGGTCTGACAAATTTTTAATAGTATACCTAGATCGGTTACTTTTCCGTGAGTTCGAATAAAGAGAAACCTACGCTCAATATATTTTGACCTCATTTTGTTACAAGTATTAGAATATGGGCTAAACTCGATACTCATCATGAATTTTTAATGAGTCACACGATGACAAACTCAATACCTTCATCAAATTTTACCGAGTCAAATGAAGAAAACTCAAAGTATCTTTTTCAGTTTAGTAAGCAAGGAAGAAGAGGTAAGAGAACTACTCATTCCTTCTTCATAGATTTAGCGAGCTTGAATAAGGGAAAAACTTAGGGATATTTCAATTTAAGAGCGAGAAATGGTCTTCAAAAATCAAGTGCTCATATTGTTGCCATAGATTTTGAACGATCCCGGTGATGAAAACTTAGGATTTTTCAGTTTAACGAGCGAGAAAAGTACCTAAAAGACTGCTTGGATCATCTCCATAAGTTTTTAATGAGCCTAAGGAAACAAAACTTGGGATTTTTTCAGTTTTATGAGCAAGAAAAAAGCACCTAGAAAGAATGCTCAATCGATCTTTTTCAATTTAATGAGCTAGAAAAAGAGTTGCTCAGATCATCGTCGTATGTGTTTAACGAGCCCAACGATGAAAAACTCAAGGATTTTTCAGTTAAAGGAGCGAGAAAATATCCCATAAAAGAACACTCTCATAGCTTCTTTGTAGTAGTTCAACGAGCCCAAAGAAGGAGACTCGAGGTTTTTCAGATTAACGAGCAAGAAAAAGACCATAAAAAGAACACTTTCTCTTCTTCGTGGTAGCTTAACGATCCTAAAGAACGAGACTAGAGGTTTTTTTGGATTAACGAGCAAGAAAAATACCATAAAAATAATGCTCGACACTTCTTGAACTCGTTCTTGACAATAGAAGGGTCTATGCCATGCATTTCCTCATAAGACCAAGGGAAAACATCGAGAAAATCCTTAAAAGGGTAGCTGAAGCTCGCAATTTCCTCAGGATTCCAATCGGCTCCAACTTGTATATTTTCCATGATGCTTGTCTTGACAAAAATATCAATGAGCAATGTCTTTGAAAGATTTCCCATGTTTCCCTCCAAGTCTAAAGTTTGGATAGTCGTATAAGGTAAGGAAACGATTTCAGGTGCATCAAATGATAGGATTTGAAGAGGCATCATGTCCAAATTAGATATCAAAACATGGTGATGTGAGTCCTCCCATGGTCTCTCTTCTAAACTCATGATCTCTCTAATAGCTTCGTCCGTAGGTAGGACTTGGTTGAGGGGATCGAAAGAAGGAGCTGTTATGGGAGGGGCAGTGGTACTGTTGGCTGTGACCAAAGTGACCAGAGACTCTGATGTAGACTGAATGGCATCGTAGCCCAATTCAACTAGTGACAACGACATTTTTTCTCTGTAAATGACAATGTGTGAAGGGGCCAGCAGGATCCAAGGATCGTTCGGTTCATGAGGAATGGATGAAACCATGTTGACCATTGGTGGAAGTGTGGGCGGAAGAAGAGGGAAACAACCCATTAGGGAAGACCACTTTAATAAACCGGTATCGATATTGATGTAAGAGCCAGGTACACCACCCACTAAGGGTACAAAGATGCTAGGTAACTCAGAGTAATTTGGGGTGCAAAAGTATAGGTGGTCCACTATGCCTATCTTTCCATCCAATGGAAATAGGAAGATGTGGAAGACTGAAGACATAATGGCATTCATGGCACAAGTCCAGTTGCATCCCAAAAGCAGATTATAGTCGAGTTTATGATCCATAACTTCAATATCCACCGTTACCATTTTCCTATTTAAAGTGATGGGGTAGCTGGCAAGGTAACCTTTTGGGATGAAAGTGTGGCCGTCAAAATATTTAATGGAATTTGACGAAAGAGATATGGTTGGAGAACCCAAAGTGAACCAACATGAAGCTGACATTATGTAGGTTGAATCACCTTTGTCAATGATAGTTCTATTTATTCCTTTTCCTTTTGAAAATATTTGCACCTAAAATGCAAGCTGGTGTGAAAGGGGAGGCTTACATTTTTCCATGTTGAAAATTGAAGGCATGGAATCCTGAGGGTCGATACCACCAATAGTCGAAAGCAGAGCTTTCCTTTTTACTGGACATGTTTGTAATACTTTGAGCGCTGACATAGCCGATAGCACTTGCACCAAGTCTTCCATGGTGTTGTAGTTTTGGGTGGCACATGCAGTTGTATTATGCATTTTCCATCAAAGTCCTTGTCTAGGGGGGCAAATCTCAAGGTCAACAACTGGCCTTCCGATATGAAGATCGTTAGGCGATAGTGGGTTTTGACTTGAGGAGGGTTCCTCTGCAAGAGTGACAGGAGCTCCATAAGATTTGGTTTTGGTTTATAGATCTACCATTTCAAAGGTGCAAATGGTAGATGGTCCTTCACCAGTTGAAGGATGTTGCGAACCGCCGTTTCCCCCTTGCTGGGGTTGGGGTTGGTTTGCAATAAGGTGTTGTTGCTGCTAAGTGGGGAAAGGATTATTTAGGATAGCAAAGTTCCTGCCAGTATCCTTTTTAGTAATTAAATATTTGCACTCCTGAAGACGTGAGTAGTGATAGGTCATGTGGTCTTCGGCGCAGATTTTTCAAGGGAATCTGGTGGGTTTATCCTTTCCATCGTCAGAGGGTGTAGCTACCTTCTGCTTGGGGTTAGATTTCTTTGTTGACTGCTCTTCAGGAGTGGTCTTTTTCTTATTCTTCTTGTTCTTATCATCGGGTTTTTGTGTATACTGCACAAAGTTGATCACAGTGGTAGGAAGAGTAGTCGATTTGGTAGAGGGGTGCACTGACATCTAGGAAATGTGAATGCTAAGTTGTTTTGCAGTAGCCTTGGAGGTTGCACCGATAATCCCATCGGCGTGCACTCCAGGTTGCTAACTAGTCGGAGAATTGGAGTTGTGAGGGGCATTGTGAATTACGTCGTATAGAGTGCTATACTGCGAATATATCATATCCAAGTGCTGGGCACAATGAATGGATTGGACTTCTATGACTGCACCACCTAAGGTGGCATCCTTAGCGATTTGGGGGAGTAGAGAGTTGCATAACTAATCCACTAAGAGATAGTCTGGGAGGGGAGCTTTGACTAACCTCCGCCCACATTTCCATTCATGTATATGATTAGAGAGGTGGGTGGCGGTATCCTGACGTAATGAAGTGAGGAGTTCCAACCCAGTTTCATAACGAATGGGTAGCTGGAAGTGCTTTAAGAATTCCATTGCTACAGTGCCAAAGGTAATGACTGACACACGTGGTAACTCAATGTACCACTTGGCTGCATTGCCAGTAAGAGTGCAGGAAAAAAGACGTAATCAGATACTATCATCCAAGATGGAGTTAGGAACACACCACAGATGATAGGTGGTTATGTGTGTACTGGGATCCTCCCCTTGTTTCCCTTCGAACTTAGGGATGTCTGTCAATATTTGATGTGGGATTGGTGGCCAGAGTAATTTATGATATAAGTGGTAATTTGTAAGTTTGTACAAATCTGGCGTATCAAGCGTTGCCAACAAAGGCAAATTGTTTTATGCCCCTGAATTGGACCAAGGCGATGACGTATGACTTGAGGATCCTTGCGATCCTCCCATCATGTTGTTCCTAATATTATACATAGGTTGCATGGTATAGTAGGTAACTTGGGGTATGGTATTGTATTGTGGATTTCCACAGGGATTGTTAGGCTGGGGGATAGAAGTGCCCCCAGGATAAGTAGTTCCCTCTTGACACATTTCAGGTTGTGAGTAGGGTGCCCCATAGATTGATTGGGACCTCCTTGAGGGTTCCCACTCACCATAGAACTAACCATAAGTCCTTGACTAGCATAAGGAGTGTTCATGTCAATCAGTAACTGACCATGCATGCCTGAAAATAGAGGGGGAACTGTCATGCTCTCGACCGATACATGCATATTGGGAGTGCCCCAAAATACTTGAATCTGGGGGTTAGAACTATACAATGGATGCTATGTGGGCACGATATGTGAGTCCCCAACTTAGCTCTGATATCCCTGAAGGGATCCCTGATATATATAATACCTAAAGGATATGTAAGCAAAGGTGAGCTACCTTCACTTACATTTTGACGTTGTCTTGTATTTAGCTATGCTTTTACTAGAGTGGTCCCGGATAGTATGAGTGCATAAGGATTTCTCTCTTTTAATGGCCCTAGTTTCGGTGTATGATCTTGGACATTTAACTCACATTGCCTATCCCAAGATCCTAGCCTAAACTAAAGTGTGTTGACTCTAAAAAGAGTTGTTGATTGATTTTATTAGGTGAATTTTAAATGTACTTCGTTAGAGTCTTTAGTAGGGGTGTTGACGTATCAAATTTCATGGGACTCTGACTCAAATCATGCAAAAACAATGCTTGTAAATTTTCACTTTCAATAAATAATCTGCTTCTACAGAAGGAAAGTCATTCATATACCAATATTTATTCCATGCATCATATTCAGTACAACACTAGCATAAGAGACAAAATTTCAATGCTCACTAACAACTATTGAAAACAAATAATGCAGAACTTAACCAACTAAGTAGAAAACAATAAAAAAAAAATATTTTTTCTTTTATGAAAATAAAAAATTTAAGAAGGAAAGCTATTTTCTTAAAAAAAATAAAAATTAGGACCACGACCTGACCTCAATACCTTGATCTATCGATCACTTTAGTTCTCTTCTAAGGCTTTGAATTCATTAAACTTTGCAAGTTTCAAAATTTTGCTTCAAGAAGTAAACCCAAATCTTTCTGCTATACTCATAAATGAAAGTAAGGAAGTAACAACTTCCACCAAATGCTTGTGTCCTCATAGGTCCACACAAGTCTGTATGCACTAGCTCAAGAGGTTTCTTTGCTCTATATGAAACTCCCTTTGGAAAACTTTCACGATGTTTCTTTCCCAAGATGCAACACTCACAAGTACTAGCAGGTTCCTTGATGAGAGGTAATCCTCTCACCACTTGTTTCTGCTGCAACAATCTTAAACTAGAAAAGTGCAAGTGTCCAAATCGAAAGTTCCATAACCAATAATCATCAAAACATGCAACTGCAAAAGAACTCATCTGATCACTGTAATTCATAATTTGTTCCTCATCATATGTATCTTTTATACCAGTTTCTTTCTTAGGGGATAGTCATATATATCACATTCTTGACCCTGAAAGATAACTCTAGATCCCTTCTGTGTCAGCTGACCAACACTTATCAAATTATGTTTGAGACTAGGAACATAATATACCTCTAAGATTGTCTTCAACTCCCCCTGCTTGGTTAGAATGTTGACCACTCCTTTTCCATCTCCATCTACTTCCATAGTCTTATCACTCCCCAACTTTACCTCTGTTTTCACAGATTGATCGAAATTTGCAACCAAATTCTTGTTGCGTGTCATGTGGTCACTGTAACTACTGTCTAACATCCACACACTAGCAGAAGTTTTGTGCGTGGTATGAAAATGTCATTTAGTTAGTACTCTTTGTAGTGATATTAGCTCTCTTGTTCACTTGAGCAGCTATCTTCTTCGTGCAATCATGAGTATAGTGACCAAATTTATTGCAATAATAAAACCTCACCTTTGATTTGTCAACGCTTTGATTATTTTTGAAGCTTCTCTAGTTTCTTCCATTTTCATGTTCATGCTCTTCTCGGCCATCTCTCTGACTACCATATCTTTTGCCTCGTCATCTTCCTTTTGATCTACTTATACCTTGACCTCTATCTCTTGACATAGAAATCTAACTTTTGAAAGCGGTCTCTAAAATGGAATCCTTATTTCTATCTATTCTTTCCTCACGTGGTAGAAGTGATCCCATCAACTCATCAACTGTCAATGATCCCAAATCCTTGGCTTCTTCTATGGGTGCTACCACAACATCAAATTTGGTAGACAAAGATTTGAGGACATGCTCAACCACTGTTTGATCTTTAATTTCTTCACCATAAATATTTAATTGATATACTATAGTTATGACCCAATTCATGAAAGAATCGATTTCGTGTGTCTCCTCATTTGCAGACATTCAAAATATCTCCTAGTAGTTTGCACCTTAACAATATTGACTTTGGCCATACTTTTATAATTTGTCGCCAAAGTATCCCATGCTTCCTTTGCTGAAGACGTGATCATAATCTTCTAGAACAATGCTTGTTCCACTCCCTATTAGATAAGTTGCAAGACGTGCATTATTCTTCTTATCTTTCTTCCATTATTCACTCTCTTCTCTATTGAAAGCTCGTTCTGTTGCTTCATCCTTAGGTTTTGAAAAATCAAGCTAGAAATAATCCCAAACATCATGTGTCTACAACATGGTCACCATCTTAATGGCTGACACATCATAATACTTCCTTATAAAGAGTGGAAACTGGAGCTTGAGAAAACTATATTTCTCCAAAAAATTATCTTCAAAAAAACCTTAAAACTATCCTTTTTAAGCTTTTTAAAACTCTTTTTTTTTCTTTAAAATCAATAAAAGCTAAAGTCTTGATTTTATAAAAGAAAACCTAAAAAAAAACTTTTAGACTTGCCTATAGAGGGCTTTGAATTTCAAGAAGCATTTTTAATTTGTTTTTAATAAAACAAATAAAGCTCCCAAATATGTAAACTTCTTCTCTTAAATACCAATCCACTTTAACCAAAACCTCTTGTACTTAAAACTCGCGATCACTTTATTTATTACGACTGCAGTTAACGATCAAGCTGTCTCAGTGTATGATGGAAACCTCTAGCTCTTTTGGGGTTTGCGACTCACGAAATAGAATCAAACGGCTATTCGACTATTGACACCCTTGACTAATGAGAGTGTATGTATTTCTCAACCGTTACGACAACAATACTAGGCCGAACGCATAATATTTGCGGCTTGCTTGTGGTTGACGATGACAACTTTTCCAATCGGCAAAAACACTCGTGACCAGGGTTCCGCGGAGCAGAAAAATACTTCCCGCTTCTTGACCTGAACTATTAATCACACAGTGAAGTTCCACAAGCTATGAGTTTATGTTTCTTTAGATCGTCTGGTTCTAATACCATTGGTTGGAATAACAAAGAAGAATCCATAAATATGAATTAAATCTTTCTTAATAACACAAAACTAATACAAAAATATATATAAATTTGATTTATATTAATTTATTCAATATTAAAAATTTATATTATTACATCTAAAAAAACTTACTCTAATTGGAAAGGGCAATGATTTAAAAACACACACATTTTCATAGCATCAAATAAATATATTTACATATAAAGTATTTTTTCAATATCCATGTAGAAGAAAAAAGATGTATTTATATATAAATTGTCTTTTTCACATATATATAAGCATTCCATATAATATTACATATCAATTACATAATTCTTTATATTATAAATTATGTATTTTCAATATTTACATAAGTAACATGAAAATTTTTAAATTATAGTATCATAAGCATCATTGATAGAAATGCTTAAAAAACTATGAAATTAATCTTCTAAAAAAACACATAACTTCCAAATTCAAAAAAATGTCTTCAACCAAAAGTTATCTTCAGTAAAAACAAATATCTCTTTTCTCATTCTTTACATATGTGGGAAATCAATATCTATGATGTTTTGTTCACTTAATTCTTCAAAAAACAAGAAAAATCCATTATTTCCAAGGGCTTTCTTTGATAATTTATCTACTTATTGTATTGCCAAGAAATATGAGAAAATAAAATATTATGAAATTAAGCTTTTAAATTCTAAACCTAAATAGAATAACGTAACTTAGATACTTTAAGTACATATTGCCTAAGCAATAATGACATTAGAGTCTCTTAATATTGACAACACACTAATACTTTCTATGAGAACATGGTATAATAATCTGCATAATGCAGCTAACTCTTCTCTAGCATTAGTTCCTTTGCCACATCCTATCCAAGAATTAAACCTGTAATTAGGATTTATAATCGAGACCATGCCACCTTCAGAAAATTCACTTTGACTTGCACTTTAAAAATAATATATAACACATATATGAAAATATAGGTTGAGAATAAACTCTAGCAGTTTCTCCTAATATCTTTATGAAATTATTTGAATAGACCCACCACTATGGAACATACCAAAATGATAGGAATAATTTTATTCTTGAATAGTGCTAAATTCCTCAATCTAGAGATGCCCCAACCCACAAAAATAGGTAATTTTTTTAAGTGACAAGTATTCAATTGCAAAAAAATAGAAACAATCCTCAAATTATCTTTTATTCCAATGAAACATTATCTTTAAATTCAAAGCAATCTCTAGCCACACCTCTTTAGTGACCTCACAAAAGGAAAATAAATTATCAACATTCTTTTGATATTTATGGAAAGGACTACACATACTAGCCTTACAACCCCCATGTTTGATGTAATTATCCCATGTTAAGATCTTATCTTCCAGTAACAACCAACAAAAACCCATTCACATGAACAATTACTCCTCTACGCAGTATTTCATGTCTCTTTTTGATGCAGGAGCATGAGATAAGGAGGGAAAATCTTCAAACTTATTCCTAAAATACAAAAAAATCTACAAGCAAAGGAGTGAGATCCTTTAGCCATCAATTTCCATGTTTTTCTAGTTTAGCATAGAGATAGAATCTAGGAATAAATCATGTTGTAATAAATGTTAATAGTTAAGCTATAGTGGAGATTCTCGAGGAGAATACCTCGTTGAATAGATAAGATTAGTTAAGCATAGTAGAGGTTCTTGAGGAGGATGTCTTGCAGAACTGATAGTTATAATAAATTTAAGCCTCTGTTTTAGGAACTCGTTGTTAACACGAGTGAGTATATATGTAATGTCAAGACTATTGTAAAGGGATTTTGACCGAAAGTGTCTATTCCTCATTGTTGAAGAAAGGAGCAGATATCTCTGTGTATTGGTCGATCCCGGAGAACATGTGCTCTCTGAAACCCTTTTTATGCATCTAAACGCCTATTTTCTTGAAAATCTAGTATTATGCGTGTATTCAACTTTGCATTTCTTCTAAGTCTCTATAATATGGTGATTTGGCCTTGTTTTCCAACTAACACTTTGATTGAAGCTTGTTGGAGTGGTTTTCCTTTATATCGGCATGCCCTGTTTCCATTATATGTGTTGTTGAATTCCGCAGGCAGAAACTCTGGTTTACACTAAAAAACTGTGAAAAACCTTAGCCGGAATTGAGTTAAGGACTTGAAATCTTATTAAACGGGGCCAATACTCATATCAGGTCCGCAAGTGTTATCGCATCGCAGTGTTGGAGCGAAGAGGGACTGACCCTTTAAAGTGTCGAAGTTGAAGTTGCAACATTCAAACTCGAAACCTTATAAGGGTGGTTTTATAACATATCGGGTTTGCGGTTTAATTAGATTGCAATACCTAATCGAAAAGAGTCTGGAAAAGAGGCATTGAGATTGCCGAGTGTGATTTTCGATATCACTATGTGTTATCGCATTGGAAGAGCCGTTATGTTATGTTCCATTCCATAGGAATTGCCAATAGCGATTGCGATAGTGTTATTCCATTTTATGGAGTAAAGACCCATCAATAGTGTATTTGAGTATATTAATGCTTTCCTATGTAAAAGCATGTCAATAATATCATTTCTTGTGCAATAACACTACAACCATTAAACCTTTCGAGAGTGTATTTCCACAGGTAATCGCACTATGGTAGTGTGGAACCACCAATAGTGTATTTTATGCACAATTGCATTAATTCCACTCAAAATCCCGCCGATAGTGTATTGTGTAATTTTCATGGAATTACAATTCCAATAGAGGAAAAGAGGCTCTATTGTGTAAATTGTTCCCGATAACATGAGTTGGGGTGATTAAGGGGAAAAGAATGATGATAGTGGCTGAAAAGGAAATTTATGAACAGTCATCCTAGAAATAGATGACTGATACTCCAATGAGAGAACAAGAAAGGTTTCAGCCAAAATTAGAGGAAATTCTATAAGGATTAGGGCGTTTGTCTATATCGCCTACACCCAAGCCACCATTAATGGTATTAGAGGAACCTTTTGACACTGAATTGAATGTCAGAAGCAAAAGAAATAAATTTAATATGGCTTTTAGTGTTCAAAGAGGACGTGGTAGAAGAGGGCGGCCAGTTGCAAATGCTGAAGTGATGGAAGTTGTGCAACAGATGCAAGCAAGATTAGAGGCATTAATAGCAGAAACACATATAGATGATGGGGATTTTAATGAGCTTGAGGTTGAAGTTGAAGGAGAGGAGGACTCTGCAATAGTTACTCCTGAGATGAGATTCTTCCAATCAATGTTGAGATCCACGACTAGGCCAAAGACTGAGGTTTCAATATATGAAGGAGGATTGAATCCAGAAGAATTGATAGACTGGATTAATGGCATGGAGAAATTATTTGATTATGAAGAAGCAAAATATGAGAAGAAAGTAAAGCTTTCTATCACCAAGCTAAAAGGACTTGTAGCACTTTGGTGGGATGGAGTGCAGGAAGAAAGAAAGAGAATTGGCAAGCAGCCTATCAGAAATTGGAGCAGGATGGAAGCAAAGCTAAGAGGTAAGTTTCTACCAAGTAATTATCAGCAAACCTTGTTCAGACAGAGGTTGAATCTTAGACAGAGGTCTATGATAGTGAAATAATACACAAAGGAATTGTATAAGGTAAGTATATGAGTTGGACAAACTCAGGATACAAATGATAAGGTGGATAGATATGTGAATGGCCTTAGGATGGACATTCAAGATGAAATAAGTATATTGTCTGCTAAAATAGTAGAGGAAGCTTATTAGATGGTACTGAAAGCTGAAGAAAAATTCATGAGAAAGCAGTCTGCGAGAGGGAGAGGTACTTTCCGAGGAAGGGGAAGTCAAGGTGGTAGAGGAAGACCTACAACACCTAAAGGTGGAGCTAGCAGCAGCTCAAACCAGCATGGTGATGCAAGTGGTAGAGGGAGTTTTTCTAGAGGAAGAGGAGGCAGAGGAAGAGGAAGATAAGTAAGATGTTACAAATGTAACAAACTGGGACTCAAAGCTTTTGAGTGCCCAGAGAATGCGGGAACAAGTTAGAGGAATGTGATTGTTGCTCAAGTTGAGGGAGAAGCAACAGAAATAGTAGTGGTAGAAGAAGAAAATATACCAGAGAGAGGAGAATATTTGGTAATCAATAAAGTTTTTCTCAAGCGAGCAAAGGATATAGTTAAACCATCACAAAGAAAGACTTTGTTCAGAAAAGTGTGTAAGGTTCAAGGGAAATGCTGTCAAATGATCATTGATAATTGCAACACTGATAATTTGTTCTCTACAAAAGTGGTGGAGAAATTGAAGCTGAAGACAATGAAACATCCAATAACTTATAAGGTGTCATGGTTACAAAAGGGACATCAACTATTAGTGAATGAACAGTGTGAAGTGGAGTTTCAGTTGGGCAAATACAAGGAGAAAATTGTATGTGATGTGATGCCAATGGATGTGTGTCACATATTGCTTGGAAGACCTTGGAAATATGACAAAGGAGCTATGCATGATGGGAAAAGAAACACCTACAAGTTTGGTAAAGATGGTCTCAAACATACATTGCTTCCTATGAAAGAAGAAGATGCATCAGGAAAGAAGACTGATCCAAAAACTCTGTTACTGGGAGGAAATGAATACTTGTAACTGATTGTAGAGAATGAGGCAATTTTTTTTGTAATTTGCAAGCCCAAGGTAATAATGAATTCCACTAAAGTTTCTGATTTACCCATTAAAGTTCAAGAAATGTTGGACAACTATTGTGATATCATTGTTGATGATTTACCTAATGAGTTGCCACCCATTAGAAGAATCAACCATCATATAGATTTGATTCTTGGAGCAAGTCTACCTAATAAAGAAGCTTAAAGAATGACTCCTACAGAAAATGAAGAGGTTAGGAAGCAGGTGTAGGAACTGCTTGAAAAAGGACTGATTAGAGAAAGCTTGAGTCCTTGTGCAATACCAGCAGTTTTGAGTCCGAAGAAATATGGAGGTTGTACAATGTGTACAGATTCAAGAACCATCAATAAAATCACAATCAGGTACAAATTTCCTTTACCTAGGATTGAAGATTTAATGGATTGCTTGAGTGGAGCAAAGTATTTTTCAAAACTAGATCTTAAAAGTGGGTATCATTAGATAAGGATAAGATAAGGGAATGAGTGGAAAACTGCCTTTAAGACAAATGAGGGATTGTGTGAGTGGCGAGTAATGACTTTTGGGTTGTCAAATGCACCAAGTACGTTTATGAGACTCATGAATGAAGTTCTTAAGGAGTTTATTAGTAAATTTGTAATAGTATATCTGGACGATATATTAGATTACAACAGGTCCAAGGAGGAGCACATGAGGCATCTGAATTATGTCTTACAAAGGCTACAACAAGAGAAAATATTGTTGAATTTGAAGAAGTGTTCATTCATGAAAGACAAGTTAGTGTATTTGGGTTTTGTTATTTTTGTTGAAGGGCTAAAGATGGATCCAGAGAAGATCCAGGAAATCCTGGAGTGGCCTTCACCAAAAAGTGTTTTTGAGGTAAGAAGTTTCCATGGTATTGCTAGTTTTTATAGGAAATTCATAAAGAATTTTAGTAAGATCAATTCCCCTATTATTGAAACCATAAAGAAGGATAAAAAACCATTTAGATGGATTGCTGAAGCAAAAAAGAATTTTCAGCTGTTGAAGAAGAAAATCACTGAAAAGCCTATTTTGGTTCTACTTGATTTTAGTAAGCCTTTCCGAGTGAAGTGTGATGCTAGTGGAGAAGATATTGAGGTGTTTTAAGTCAGGAAGATAGACCTATAGTTTATTTTACTGAAAAGTTGAATGATTCCAAAAAGATGTATTCTTCTTATGATAAGGAGTTTTATACAGTTGTGCGGTCATTGAAGAAGTGGAGACATTATCTAATGTCAAAGGAGTTCATACTTTATTCAGATAACCATGCACTACAGTATATTATGCAACAACCAAAGCATAGCTAGAAACATGCTAAATGGGTATAGTATCTTCAACTTTTCCATTTTGTCTTGAAGCACATAAATAGCCAATCAAATAAAGTTGCAGATGCCTTAAGTAGGAGAAATGTATTACATCAAGAAAGTCAAATTCATGTGTTGGGTTTTGATTTTCTAAAAGAATTATATGAGACAATTTCGGATTTTAAAGAGGCATTTGAAGCTTGTAAGAATCTTGTTTTGATGGATAGGAGTAAATGGTTGGATTATTTCTTACAAGATGGATTGTTGTTTAAAAGGAATCAACTATGCATACCAAATCGTTCTATGAGGGAGAACTTAATCAAAGAGAAACATAATGGAGGACTTACAAGACATTTTGGTATAGAGAAGACTTGTGAATAATTGAACAGATTTTATTTCTGGCCAAAAATGAGATTTGATATGGAAAAGTATGTGAGAACTTGTAAAGTCTGTCAATATGTAAAGGGAGAAGCCAAAACACAGGTTTGTATATTCCATTACCAATTCCAGATAGGCCTTGGGATATGATAAGTATGGATTTTGTTTTGGGCTTACCAAAGACCCAAAGGGGTAATGATTCAATTTTTGTTGTAGTGGACAGATTTTAAAAAATGGCACATTTTATTCCATGTTATAAAACTAGTGATGCTACTCACATTGCTAATTTGTTTTTAAAGGAGATAGTAAGATTGCATGGGTTGCCTAAGATTATTGTCTCAGACAGAGATTCCAAGTTTGTTGGAAATTTCTAGAGGACATTATGGAAGAAGTTGGGAACTAAACTGAGTTTCACTTCTACCTATCATCCACAGACTAATGGACAAATTGAATTAGT
>APFE031116851.1:1598-11907 GCA_000404065.3 Pinus taeda
ACACAGTGATCTACTTTGCTTCTAGTGAAGCCAAGTCCCTGTATAAATGTATCAAATTTTTGATACCACATCCTTGGTGACTGTTTTAACCCATATAGAGACTTATTTAACTTGCATACCAGTTATTTCTTACCCTTCACCGCAAATCCTTCAAGTTGCTTCATGTATATTTCCTCTTCCAGATCCCCATAAAGAAATGTTGTCTTCACATCCATCTGTTCTACCTCAAAATCAAAAGAAACAACAATAGATAAAAGTAATCTAATAGAAGTTACCTTGTCAACAGGTGAAAAGATATCACCAAAATCAATTCTCGACAACTGGGAACAACCTTTTGCTACCAACCGAGCTTTGTATTTCTCCACCTTTCCTTTTGCATTTGTATTCTTCTTGAACACCCATTTGCTTCCAATGGGTTTCCTTCCAGTCGGCAACTCCACCAGATCCCAAGCCTCATTTTTGTGCAAAGATGCCAATTCATCAACCATGGTGTCTTTCCAGAGTTTTCCATCCTCTGAATCCATTGCTTCCTTCATAGTTCTGGGATCATTGTCAGTAATAGATAAAGCAAAATTTGAACAAAAAGTAGCTGGACTATAGCTTTTTCGCTGCCTTCTTTCTCGAACTGATCTTCTCACAGCTAGAGTTTGTGGCTTTTCATTATCTGATTCCTCCTATGCTGTAGAGTCTGATTATTCCTCCTTTAGCTCAAACTCTATCTTCTCAAGTTCCTTTGGTTGGAATTCAAGTTTAATAACATCTTTTACCTCTCTGAACACCACATATTGACTGTACACAACCTTCCATGTGGCTAGGTTCAAAATATTATAACCCTTTAAACCATCCTTATACCCAATAAAGATGCACTTTTTAGATTTAGTATCCAACTTGGTTTGTTTCTCCTTTGGAACATGTACATATGCATCACATCCAAATACCCTCAAATGCGAAAGAGAGAATTTCTTACCAATACATATCTCTTGTGGAGTCTTATCCTCCAACGCTGATGAAGGTGACCTGTTGACCAGGTAACATGCAGTATCCACTGCCTCTGCCTAGAATTCCTATCCTAACCTACCACCACTAAGCATGCTTCTTGCCCTTTCCGTCAACATCTTGTTCATTCTTTCTACAACTCCATTTTGCTGAGATGTATATGGAGTAGTCTTCTACTGTGCTATACCACACTTCTTACAAAATTCTTCAAATTCCTTGTTGCAAAACACTCCACCATTAATTGTCCTCAGCACTTATATCTTCTTCTCTGTCTGATTTTCCATGAGAGCCTTAAATTCTTTAAACCTGTCAAAGACGTCAGATTTCTTCTTAAGAAAATATATCCATGAATTCCTTGAGAATTCATCTACAAATAATACATAGTACACAGACATACCCAGTGATGGTACCTTCACAGGTCCAAACACATCACTTTGCACAAGCTCTAATATTTGTTTCGCCCTCTTACTACTAGAGGGGAAACTCACCCAATTCTACTTACCATATACACAATTTTCATAGAAATCAAAATCTAGAGGGCTATTACTCATACCTTCTACCATACCTTTACCATGAAGTATTCAAAGTCCCTTCTCTCCAATATTTCCAAGCCTTTGATGCCACAACATGGTCTTCTCTCCAAAGACCACTAGATTTTCTGCTCCACTTTCTAGAACCATAGAACTATTACACCCATCAACAACCGTGCTACCTTGCAGCTTGTACATAGTTCCAATCCAAACTCCCCGCATCAACACTGGTGGTCCCCAAACCATCTTTCAGGTATCATTCTCGAACACTGTTTTTACACCTGCATCATCTAGCTTGCTTATAGAAATAATATTTCTAGCTAATGCAGGAATATGTAGAACACCTAGAAGTGTTCTAATCCTTCCACCTTGAAACTTCAACTTTACCTTTCCACAACCACGGATTCTAGCGTTCCTATCATCCCCCAAGAAGACATCACCACCATCATATTTCTCATACTCACAAAACCACTCTGTATGGGGAGTGAAGTGAAAGGATGCACTTGAGTCAATCAACCATGCCTCATGATATACAGGTATACTTGAAGAAGCCAAGTACACATCCCCACCTTCATCTAAGGTGGTTTTCGCCTCTGCAGAAGGAGCATCATCAGATCCCTTTCCTTTATCAAGAGCTTTAGATTTACATTCCTTTTTGTAGTGCCCTTCCTTTCTGCATTTCCAACACACCACCTTTACAAGTTTTCCTAGAGATTTAGATCTCCCTCTAGATTTAGATCTCCCACTCGATGACTTATTTTTGTTTCTGTTTTGGTACCATCCTCATATAGACAAGGCATCACCATTCTGGCTCACCATATTTTTCCGTCTCATCTCCTTCGTCAGCAAGGATGAGACTATTTCATCAAACTGCAAGGCAGTTGCATTGCTACCTATTGCAATAACTAAACTATCCCACAAATCTGGTAGAGAACACAACAAACTGATGCAATTATCTTCATCTAAAATTTTAATATCAACAGATGCTAACTAACTTACCACAGTACTAAATGCATTCAGATGCTCTGTCACCAAGTTTCCATGTTTCATCCTCAGGTTATATAACTTTTTCCACAGGAGCAGTTTATTCACTAGAGACTTAGATTGGTACAAAGTCCCTAACTTGTCCCACAAATCCTTCTCCATAGCCTCCCTTGATACATTTAGCAATACTAAATCTAAGACACACAATCGTATTGTGCTCTTTGCCTTCTGATTCAACTTCTTCCATTCTTCATCAGGCACTCCCGTTGGTTTAGTACCCGGATCTACCACGATCCACTGATCTTTATCCAACAACAGATCCTCCATCTTCAGTTTCCACAACTCAAAACTTTGACCATTAAATTTCTCTATCTCTATCTTTCCACTACTCGTCATCTTCTTTCGCCACCATAATCGATCTCATAGATCTCCCACTGAACAGGGTCTACCACAAGCTCGAGCGAAACCCCTCAGCAACAAAGGCATCTCCTTGAAGCCAAAATAGCTCTGATTCCAAATGTAGGTTTTAACCCCGTACAGAAATTACCTACATATGAATTCTAAAACACAGAAAAATAAACAATGTGAGAGCAGAACACATAAAAAACATATACACAGAGATTTTCCCCTGAATCCAAAAACTGGGACTACCAGCTTGATTTATCATTATGTTCCTTTCAATGTTATAATACATATTTATACATGCTGAAGCATCCAATATCATGGACCGAAAACCATCGTGTCTAAAAACATGTGGAAAAATCCTGTACAAAACCATAGGTGGGTCCACCCAACCTAACATAAGGTCCAAAACCAATATTTTCCGGGGCACTGCCCCAGACCCCATAAAGTGGGGTTACGAGTATGCCTCAAACCCCTTGTGGTCCCCCATCGCTACATAATCAGCACAACATAGGGGGGCTTTGTCCCCCCTCCAACCCCCTGGTTAAGTATGTGGGCTAGTCATGGAAGGAATATAACACAACCCAATAGAAGTTGCAGGAGGTAGAGAAACAACTATGTGAAGAACAAGAGTTGTGCAGAAGGGAGAAGGAAATGCAACAAGAATTGGAATAATAGGAAGTAAAGGGTGCACACATTCAGGACACTGCATACATATAGGTTAATGAATCAAAATAATTGGCAGATGGAAAATAGGGTGAGTAGTTGTAGGAGCAGGAATTTTCTCAGGAGACTGAACAGATATTAGAATAGATGAACACGTATTTGGTTCATCTAGAATAGGATTAGGATACAGACGTCATTCTCAAGGACCTAGAGGTCACTCCATAAGCTTCACCAGATCCGACAGTAGAGAAAGTCCTAAGTGATCAAGGAGATGCTAAAATCCTTGAGGACAATTCGAAAGCCAATGTGCACAACATATCCTTTGCCGAGACACAACACAGGTTTGTGAAGTCATGAAAAGTGTCCATCCCAGATGTCCATGCATCTCGTACATAGTCTCAAGAAAGGAGTGTATTGTAAGAAGTCTTCGCTTCTCTATAGTGTAGAGAGAGTACATCTCTTTGGAGAAGCAGGTAGTTATGACTGTAACGTTCCACTATTGGGGCTAGTGGTTGTCATGGTTGCGTGTATGATTAGATCTTTCACTCTATTAATATAACAAAGTGAACAAGTTTCTTGCATTTATTTTTATTCTAGTTCAACTATTCTGGTTACTCTAACAATGTATGTAGTTGTAACGTATGCATGCCTATATGGACTATTCTATATATGTTTGTATGAATCTTATAAAATATTGTTTATAATTTAACTCACCACTTTGGATTATCGACTATTCTACTTTCCATCTTGTGATTTCTTCTAGCTTCTGTGTTCCCTTTCAAGCTGCATACTATTAGAGCCTTCTAAGGGGTACAGTCATCTCCCCTTCTATGTGTTAGATCCTTTCTATGCATCTGCACTGACTTGCTGCAAGGTCACACCCTTACTTCCAACAAGAACATCTTTCTTACCTCTGTGCACAATTGCAGTCAAGGTGATACCGGACTACCCACTACTCAGACTCTTACTCCAAATGGTTAGAGGTCTAGTTGGACTTCCTATCGAGAAGATCCTCTGACATGTTGTCGGGTCCAACATTGTCAACAACTACATAACACATATTTGTTCGTGTGTTCACAAGATAGTGAACCCACAAACTTCCGTGAAATAATAGCATCCACTTCCTCACATGAAGTGGCATCCTCTTTCCTCTAGTTGGTTAGAGATGTCTCCATGGGTTTTGAACTATCCATGCTGAACCTCTGAGTCATCTAATTGGCATACTTTCCCTGAGATACAAACAATTTCCCATGACCTTTCCATAGTTCCAATCTGATGAAGTAATGCATGTGACCCATGTCCTTCATTTCAAACTCTCTTGTGAGGTTCTCCTTGCACGATCTAATCAAATGCTCATTACGAGTTAAAATAAAGTCATAAAAATATAAGATAATAACCAACAATTTACCTTCTACCATGATATGATGGAGGTTTACATCCACTTCACTTTTGGTGAAGCCCAATTTGGTGAGATAACCATAGATCGTGGTGTACCAAGAATGAGGTGTTTGCTTCAAACTGTACAACTCTCTCTTGAGTCTGTACACATGAGACTCTTGATCTAAATTCTTGAAGCCTTTTGGTTGCTTTATATACACCTCTTCCTCAATAACTCCATTGACGAATGTTGTTTTTACATCCATTTGGTGGGTCTTCCATGCCATATATGTAGAAAGAGAAAGAATTGATTTGATGGATGAGTACCTTTCTATAGGAGAAAAGGTATCATCATATTTAATCCCCTCAACTTGAGAGTACACCTTGGCCATAAATCTAGCCTTGTACTTTTCTATGCTTCTGTCTACTGCATGATTTACCTTGTAGGTCCACCTTGACCCCACAGCTAGTTTATCTGCTAGTCTTGGGGCCACTTCCCAAACACTGTTCTTTTCAATGGATTCATACTCCTCCAACATTTCATTAATCCATACAAGTTTTTGTACCACTTCCTCGAAAGAGGATGTCTCAATCTCTACGAGCTCAATCATTAAAGCCATGTGGTTAGTGTATCGATATGGTGATCTTCTATGCCTATGTTAATTTGAAGGAGCATGTGGTACTTGATTCCATATGATGGGAAATAGATATTTTATCAGTGACTTGGATGAAAAAGATTTACAGATGCACATCGATATGGGGGATGACATAAGGTATAGTGTGTCCGAGATTGGTACAAGTATGGAACCAAGTACCACTGCTCACCATCACTATGTTGGTCATGCATGCAATTAGGGTAAATTCAAGCTCGTACTTTGAAGCCAAAGCTTCGCTTGCTACTCCTCCTCATGTCTCCTTTCTCACCTTCTTGTGTGGATGCTTCTTCGCATAACACCTGAATTCATGAAAATGGAAGCATTTAATTTTTTCCAAAGCTTTCTCCTTTAACCCTTGGCTGAATTCTAGTTTGGATTTGGATTTATTTCCTTTTCCCTTCTTTTTCTTTCTAGCCAATGCAAATTTTTCTTCATACAAACCCTTGGATGAAGTCCAATATCTAGTATTTCACCTGATTTCCTCATGTACGAAGTTAGACCACAAACGCTCCCAACACGATAGTTTCTCCCTCCCATTCACTGAATCTTGATAGCTATGCAAGCCCTTGGAAACACCTATAAGCACGAATATTACCAATTCTTCTTAAGGGACATTAACATTGACTCTGCCAAGTTCGTCATGACGCTGTGTAAACTTTCACAAATAATGCAAAATTGTGTCATTCTTCTAGATCTTGATACTTCAAAGTTTATCCTTGAGCACCTGCTTCCTGTGGTCACTACTATTCTCGAACATTTTTGTCAGTGCTTTCCAAATTGAGAATGAAGCTTATTTTCCATGGAGATACAAGACAATATGGTCCCATACTCCCTCCAAGATGATTCCCTTCTCCTTTGATACATATTTATTCCAATTAGTAAGGTTATGGGCATCCAATAATTAAGGTCTTGCAACATCTATCTTGATTTATTCTAGCAACCCATTGTCATCCAATACTTCCTCCATGTTGTCCTTCCATGCAACAAAATTATAGGCATACTCTAGCCTTGGTCCATTGAAGGGCATCTTCATCTCTAAAAAAATCATGCAAAAATCATCTCAAAAATTGAGCCTTTGAGAAACAACTTCAAATTACTCGCTGTAATGTGAAACCACTTCTGATACCATGTAGAAATTAGGTTGTAGATTTGCAACTTCTCATGAATTTTTAATCTAAATCACAAGACATAAATATACACTTTTTCTCTGTAGACATTAATTCACAATTTAGAACAAATATTTCAGACATGCAAAAAGGAATAACACATGTGAAACAAGTATTTTTATCTAGGAAAAGCAATATACTGAAAACCCTAATTCCTCTTGCATTAATAAAATGAAATAGAGATGCATTGTAATTTCTTCCTCAACTGAACTCACCCTACAAATGCATAACCTATCTCTATACTCACTGAAGGCCGCTGACCCAGATTTAACCAAATTTTCCATTGAGTTGAGTTCGTGTTTCCTTGATTTGTTCCTTGAGGAATTAGCCCCTATTATTTAGGAAATTCCCTCAATTGAATTGCACAATTCCTTTAGATTGATCATCTAACTGGATGTAATACCTATACACTTAATAATAGTTTATAATTGATGTTAAAGTGCCTTGGAATCTCCACGTCAACTAGGTAACCCTTATCTACATGCAATAAATATTTTGGGTTGATTGATTAGTTAATTAGATTATCACTCAGTTTCACTAAAGTCACACTACTTATCTCATCTTCCACTAGTTCCTCCAAAATTTGGAACTAGTTTAACTGAAAACAACTTGAGATAACTAATCTTGATTGTTATAGATTAGCAATCACACATGTAGAACTAAACTCTAACTCATCCAACTGGGTGACACAAGACATGTCACACAAGTTAACATCATCCAAGTTGTTTGTTGATGTGATTCAAATTCTCTCAATTTAATCAAGGAAAAATCAAATTGAGAATTTCTTGCTGCATTTTCCAACTCCTCACCCAAACTATAGCAAATAAAAACTCTTCTTTAATTGGATTAAATCACTCCTCCAAGTGCCTTCGGTACAACCTAACATTATTCATGAAGTATGGACCTCCCTCAAAACCATAGCCTTATCTTCCAAGATGGAAAAAATTACCATAAAGAAAACATTTGGGTGTAACCTCACGCCCACCTCCCCTTTCAGCTACCACTTTTGTTGAGTCCACCTCTCAGTATCCATTTTTATCAGCCAGCTCCCCACAAACTTGCAAACAAAGGTTCGTATGTTTCTTGTGTTCTTCCAGACATTTTGGTGGGATAAAAAATGTTGAATTCCACGCCACCTTGGGAATAGATTTCCCCCTTAGTCTCAATTGCCACTAAGCCCCTAAAACCATGGATTCTTTGGAAGAAATACCACCCCTAAAACTGCCAACCTTGCCTCCCTCCCATGCATTTCTAATTGTTTCTAGCTCCTAAATTCTTGATAGGAAGGTTCTCACCCCTCCCAAGAATCCATATTAACTGCTCACAATTTCCAAAAAAAAATCAACCTCTCAAACCCTAACCAAAAGTAACAACAAAAAACCAAAAACAAATTCCCGGATTATCAGACCTTAGCCATCTTCCTCATCTTTTACCTTAAGTTGATGTTATAACATCTTTTAACCTAAATTAATTTAATAAAAGTATAATAATATTAGAAAAAAATTTATCTTATACTTTCTAAACATAACATAAAAATGTATTTATAAAATATTCTTCAGCATCCACAATCATAATTACAATAAACATTAATTATAATAATTATAAATATTAATTCTATTATTTGTGATGATAATATCTAAAATTAATATATAACTAATTTAAATGAACAAACAAACAACATAATATATGACTGCTAAGTTATTCCCCATACATTACAGAAGCAAACAATTTAGAATACCTCATCGTATAACGTCACACCACCTCATTCTGAAAAAAGGCGAACATATTTTTTTGTACATTACGAAAGGACAAGTATTTATGCAAAGAAATATTCACAATTTAGATATGTTTGGTGGATTATTCATGGAAAGAAATATTCACAGTTTAGATTTTTAGAAATGTGTTTCCATTTAGTCCAGATTTTACGACACACATATTTTCAAACATAAATATTAAGCTAAGCTATGGCACGCGCATAGTAACTATATTTTTAATGTTATTAATGTTTTGTAGTGCAACATTCTCGTCGATCTCCCAATCATTTAACCATGCCTTGGTGTCTTTATACCAACCTCATTTGAGCCTTAGGTGGTTTTGGATGGAATTCAAAGCTAGCTTACAGATTATATGGTCTCCTCTATTATTGAGTTTGTTCTTGTACAACAAAAGCCTAGTCTTAGCTAGGCTCTCGATAGGGGAAAGACCCACTTCTATAAGGAGAATTGGATAAGGTGTATTTATTTTAATTTTGAGGTTATACATTATAAAACACTTATGGAACTGCTCAACCTTTCTCCAGGATTCTCTAGAGGTGCTGCAACCCCAAACCTCACGTCCATATAAGATAACAGGAGTGACTAAAGTTTCAAAGAGGAACTTCTTTCTATCCCACATAACGAGGTTTGTCGTTTTGCAATTATTTTCAAAACCAAATAAGATTTCCACCCCTCATTAATCCTTTTCTCAATGCTATAGTTCGAGTTGAGCTTGTGATGAATATCAATTCCTAGGTACTTGTAAGATGACACTTCCTCTAAGTTACTATTGTCATACATAAAATTAGCGTAAGTGTCCTTCTTGGATTTCATAATCATAACTTTTCTTTTTTCGGTGTTAATAGTGATACCCATGGTAGAGATGAAATCATTAGGATGTCTAAGTTGCTTACCAAGATCCGATGGACACCTTGCAAGAAGAAAAATATCGTCAACATAGAAAAGAAGAATGATGACTATCCTAGCTAAGATCGTGCCAGCACAACTTGCTTCCTCTAAACAACCTTCTAGCTTGTCGACGTAAATGTCAAATAGGGTAGGGGAGAGGGGGAAACCTTGTTTAATTCCAATATTACACTTAATATCTTTCAACCATCACTCATTGTTCTTTAACTTGGCAATTACATTCTCGTATAACCTTATAGCAGCAACTCTCAACTCGAAAGGAACCGTTGGCTCTTCTAATCGGTTCCACAGGTTGTTTCTAGGAACCATATTGAAAGCCTTTCTAAAGTCCACAAAGAAACAAAAGAGATTGGATTTGTCATTGCGGCATTCATCCACAATGATCCTAAGCATAACGAGGTGGTCCATTATTGAGTGCTGCCTTCTAAAATCTGCGTGGAATTTAGCCCACTTAGCTTCACTTTCAAGCCATATGCTCAATTTCTTTTCAAAAATAATACCATATAACTTGGCTAAGAGAGGGTTGATCATAATTTTCTGATAATTAGAGGGGTTATTTGTATCCCCACCATTAAAAGGAGCGATAATGAGGCTCTAAGTCCAAGGTTTGCGGAGCCCTTGCTTGACCACTTGGGCGAAAATCTTGTGGATGTGGGGGATGAGGACAGGACCTCCAATTTTTAAGATTTCTGCCTGGTAACCTTCAATGTCCTTATCTTTCCCATTTGCAAGCGGTTTAACCCCAAAATCAATGTCTTCTAATGAGAAACTTCTTCGGTTGTGAGTAGGGTTTCAAAGTTATCCACGTCATTTAGAGATTCATAAAGCTTTTTAAGATAGGAATTCCAGTC
>APFE031116851.1:12188-73084 GCA_000404065.3 Pinus taeda
TATTAACAATAGGAGAATATGTTACAAAACTTCTGCTGCTGCAGAATTAAGGGCTGCTTGACAGCACGCCTGGCTAATGGGAATTGCAATGGCCAAAATGGAGAACACGCTCACCACGCTGGGCGGCCGCACCGGTATCAAAACGCCAAACAGGCTCACCACTCAGGGCGGCCAGGAAAGTAACCAAAATTATATCGGGCTCACCACGCAGGGCGGCCAAGACTGTAACCCAAAAAATAAAACGGCTCACCACACAGGGCGGCCAAGAGGTGACGACATAATAACCAGAAAACTGAGTACAAGATATGCCATGATTCCAAGAGAAGAGAGCTGAGAACATGGTAACAGGAACTGAGAACATAAAAACCTGGAGAGAGAAAGTCCGAGACAGCAAAAGGGAACACAGGCAGCAACCATCAGCGGTGGGTCGACCTCTGCTTCGGCTGGTGGCCGGACCCCTGCTTCGGTAGGTCGTTGGAGGGACGCCAGAAGTCTCCCCAGTAAAACCCTTGGTATTAACCACGTTCCTCATAAGCTTGATGACTACAGTGAGCTTTTTGCCAATGGTATCCGCCTGCTGGTCAAGCAAAGATAATTTGAACTCAATACTTTCCACAATGCACATGTGTTCATGCTCCATGGTGTCCATCTGGCGCTTAAGCTTCTGCACTCTTTCATCTTGCTCCTCCTGCACTTCCAGGACCTTTGCCAACATGGTCTTCATTCTCCAAGCCTCGGCTTGTGTTCTGACAAATTGAGTTGCCCGAGTGTAGGTGGTGCCCGGGTCCTGCAACCAGTTCACCTCCCTCTCCAACTGCTGGTATGATAACTTAGCTTCCTCTTCCTTCACGCTGCTTTCTAAATCATCCAACTTCCGCTTGTTACGCTACGAGGTCTGGGTCTCATACATTTCCTGGGCGTGATGAAGGTCCTTTATAGCCGCCTGGTTGCGGCAGCTTTCACCTTTCATGTTGTGGGAGACTGCCACGGTGATAACCAACTCTGTGTTGGCAGAGGGAAAGCTCTTCACCTTGCAATACAATAAAATAATGCTTTCCATATCTGCCAAGGACGTAGTTAAATAACTGGGGGCCCGAAGATGGTAGGATGAGGGAATTAGGAGGGAGGGCCACTTGCCTGTCCTGTCATGATTATTGCCACGAGAGGGAGGAATGGTGGGATCAGAGAATAATTGCAGACTATTATTACTACCGACCTTTCCCTCGTCCGCGGCCCGCCAGGTAAGCTTTGTCCTACTGTGGTTACGGCGCCGAGGATCCAGACAGATCATGGGGCGATACAAATCCTTATGTCTGCACCCACTGACGGATATGCCTTGTGCCAATTGTCCTTCGGCCTCATCCGTATTTAAGGTGGTATGCTTAGTCAGCATGGTGTCTAGCTGGAGGCCGGAGAGCCGTTACCGTTCCGTCGTCGCTTTCTGTCTGGGCGTTATCCTTACCAGCAAGCTGTAGGCAAGTTCCCTTAAGGTCAGGACACGTGATTTCGTCCCACCAGCTGTCCTTCGGATCGTTTGGGTTCTCAATCCCAATGTTTGCCAGGTGGTCTGCCACCGAGTTTCCTTTTCTTCTGATCGCCTGAAAGTTTAGACCTTTCATCTCACAAAGCAAGTTGGCTATGTTTTTGGTTGCCTGAGCCAGGCGCCAATGCTTCGTGACTCTACTAGCCGGAGTGCCATGGTAAATTCACCTGGCCGCTGTAATGGTGACTTCAGAGTCTCCCTCTATGACATCGTTGGCAATCTAGTTCGTGTACAAAATTCTAAGGCCTTTTTCCATCATAGTGAATTCCATTTCATTGTTGGTGGCTTTGCCCAACACTTGACTCTAGATATAAAGGATTTCCCCTCTGTGGTTCCTGATGACGCCTCTAATACCTGCTGGACCGGGGTTGCCCCTGGAGGCCCCGTGGAAATTTAATTTAAGAAAGCCTGTCGGGGGCCTGTGCCATCCCTGCTGATCATTTGGAGGCTTGAACTTGCTGCTAACAGTTGGAGCGTTGTTCCCATTTTCCAATTTGAAACTAACCAGAATGCGCTGGTCTTTGGGCGAGGGATTTGAGTCGGTCGTCCCAGTGCATTTGGCCAAGATTAATTCGTGGATGTTAGTGGATAAGGTAAGCTGCGAGAACTCGAAATTCCTCTGTTCATTTTGAAAAATTCTCCTGTTCCATTCCTTCCATATAGTCCAAGTTATAAAGCCGGGGATAATTTTCCATATATTGTTTACTCTGTGATTATTCGAGAAGTCACCTGGCCACTGAGTAATTGTGTCCTGGATGGAATTTATTTTCCTGTTGGATTGTTGCATTATGTTTTCTATCCATTGCCAAATACTATTTGCCCAATTGCAAGAGTTAAACAGGTGATTTATAGTTTCTTCTGCTTTTCTGCACATGGGACAAATTGAAGGGCCTGAGAAGCCTTTTTTCCGAAGATTATCCCATGTGAGGGTTTTTCCTCTCATGAGGAGCCAGAGGAAGGTCTTGATTTTGAGCCAAAAGAGGCTATCCCAGACCTTGGTGCTCCAGGGGAGGATTTCCCCTTGCTCATTCTGTTCCAATTGCATTTTGGCTTCTTTTAGGGTGTAGCTACTGTTCCCCTTCATTCCCCATCTGAGCTGGTCTCTGGCTGAAGAAAATCAAATTTTCCTTTTGTTGAGAGTGGATAGGAGGCTCTGAATTTGAGGAATATCAATTGTGAAGCTGATGGAGTTTGGGGGTTTCCAGATTCTCCACTCCTGCTCGTTGTTTTCCTCGCTCCAATACTGATTAACTCTGTAGTTGCCTGCTGTTTGAACTTCTCTTTCATAGTTTTCCAAATCGGGTGTTGCGAGGCGAGGAAGATGCTGCCAAGCATCCTCCCAGAAGAACGTTGTTTCTCCATTTCGAATTTCCCAAAAACTGTGATCTTGAATAATGTTGCAGTTTCGTTTGGCTAGGTTCCATATGGGAGAGCCCTCCGGAACCTCCTGAAGCCGGATAAGATCGTTCTCATTGCAGTTGGGAGTGTATTTCTCCTTCCAATGTTTTGCCCAGGGAAGGTGAGGTTCTTTAAGCCATCTCCACCATAATTTCCCTCCGCAGATGTTGTTGGGGGTCAGGGGATCAATAAGGTTGAGGCCACCAAGAGATTTTGATTTGCACAGCTTATTCCAGGCAACCAAGGCCCATTTGTTTTTTTCTGCGTTTCCTTTCCATAAGAATGTCCTTTGGATAGTTCTGATCCTGTGAAGAATGCCTTGGGGGGCAAGTAGGATGGAAAGCAAGTAATGAGGAATGGCCTGCAAGATGGCCTTGGTTAGGACTAGTCTGCCTGCAAAGTTTGGGGCTCTGTGAGTCCAGTGTCTGCATTTGTTTTCCAGTTTGGCTAGAGTGCTTTCCCAATGGTGCTTTTGCCAGATTTTTGAGGTAAGTGGAGCGCCCAGGTATTTGGAGGGCAGAATACTCCTTTTAAATCCCAGAATGCTTGTGAGATGCTTCTGAATTGCAAGGTGTGTATTGAAGAAAAAAATCTTTGATTTAGCATGATTGATTTCCATACCTGAAGCTTTGCTGAATAGAGTTAGGATGGATTTGTTGGCGAGCGCTTCTTTCACCGTGGGGGTGCCATGCAGCAGGGTATCATCCACGAACTGCTGATACATTGTGGCTGGAATAGAATGAAGAGGACGGAGACCTTTGATGCTGCCTTCTTCTTTAGCTTTGTGGATGAGACGACTTAGGCCTTCCATGAGGATCACAAAGAGGAAGGGGGGGAGAGGGTCTCCCTGCCTGATGCCCCTGGAAGGGGTAAAGGTTTTTGAGGGTGAACCATTGACGAGAATGGAAAAGGAGGAGGACTTGATTAGAGCTAGAATCAACTTGTTCCATTTTTGATCAAATCCGAAAGCTGTAAGAATAGCTTCCAAGTAGTTCCAATTTACCTTATCAAAAGCCTTGGAGAGATCAAGCTACATGGGCATCCCAAATTTTTTCCTGGTCTGAAGAGTGTGCACCATTTCTTGTGCTAAGAGGATATTGTCTATGATTTGTCGACCCTTGACATAACCAGACTGTTCTTCTGAAATGAGATTAGGCAGGATGGGCTTGAGCCTGTTAGCGATGACCTTAGAGATGATCTTGTAGATCACATTGCAGAGTGCAATAGGTCTGAACTTCTCAGGGGTGTGGGCATTCTCTTCCTTTGGGATTAAAGCCAAGAAGGTGGAGTTGATGGATTTGAGAATAGTGCCTGAGCGTCTGGAGTCTTCAACCACTTCCCAGATTTCTGATTTGATGGTTGGCCAGCAAGCTTTGAAGAAATTGATGGTAAAGTCGTCTGGGCCAGGGGCTTTATCATTAGGCATACTTTTTACTGCTTCCTGCACTTCCTCCATTGATATTTCTTTGAGGAGGGCAAGATTTTGGTCCTTTGTTACCACTTTGGGGATGGATTATGTTAAAGTGTTAATAGCTTCTGCTCTGTCTATAGGCGGTTCCTAAGCAATGTGCTTGAAATGTTCTATCAGGAGCGAGGAGATTTCCCTGTGATTTTGAAGAGTGTCGCCCGATTCATTTTTGAGATTGAGAATTTTGTTGGCATTTCTATAATCGAGGGTGGACCTATGGAAGAATTTTGAGTTTTGCTTGCCCTCTTTAAGCCATTGCACTCTGGATTTCTGTTTCCAGAGTGTTTCTTCTTGAAGGCTTCTGTGATGCCATTGTGTCATTAGATCTTTTTCCATCTCCTTTGATTCCTCAGTAATGTTGCCAGAGGTCCAGCTTTTATGTATTATCTCTGGCTTGCCCTCTAGAATGGATTTTTCCTTGAAAACGTTGCCAAATTCCGTGATATTCCAGTGCTTGATTTTGCTTTTAATATGCTTGAGCTTGCTTTGGAGTTTGAACATTTTGGTACCTTGAACATTCAGTGGTTCACGCCACCATTTCTCTAGCAGTTGAACAAAATTGGGGTGCTGTAACCAGAATTTCTCAAAACGGAATGGCTTATTTCTCGGGGTGCCCAGGAAGGCAGCATCTAGAGAGATGGGCCAGTGATCCAAACCCCCACTAGGGAGAATATCAGAGTTGACAGTGATGCCCTCGAGAACGATGCTCTCTGAGATGAGGAACCTATCCACGTGGGAGGCGATCAGGTTCTCTCCTCCCCTTCTGTTATTCCAAGTGAAGGAGCATGAGGAAGGCTGCACATCCACCATCTTTGCAGTTTCAATGAATTCGGCAAAGGCCCCTGCGTCCCTGTTGAGCTTTCTTAACCCTCCCTTCTTCTCCAGGAGGGTGGTGATCATGTTGAAGTCTCCGCCCATGATGATTTTTGAGGCATGATATCGAGATTGCAGACTTTTGAGAGAATTGAGGAAATTGAACTTTTCTTCTAATCTTTGAGGGCCATATACATTAACACAGAGATAAGTTTCAGAGTTACCTATGATTTGAATCTCCGTGGCTATGTAGGCATGAGTGGCTTCTGAGGCGAGTACGCTGATAGCTCTTGTGTCCCAAAAGGTGGTGATGCCTCCTTCCCAACCTTGACTGGCAACTTCAATGAAGTCGAGAGGCTTACCTAATTTTTGACTGATGTTTTTTATGAGAGAGGAAGAGCATTTTGTTTCTTGAATAAACATCATGTCCGGCTTTTCTGTTTGGAACTTCCTTATGAGAAGTCGTTGTTTTGCTTGGCTGTTGAGCCCTCTTGCATTCCATGAAATTACTTTCATTGGTAACTAGGTTTAAAGATGATAGGACGGGAAGGCTTCTAGGGCCTTCATTTTACCTGAGTTCAACATTAGGATCCCTAAGTCATGAAGAACCTCTCCAGTCGTCCTCCTTCCCATTTTCTTTCTTGGTTTAAAGCCAGCTAGGTTGAGGGATATGATATTGGAGTGGTTACCTGTTCCTGTTGCTATACCCAATTTCCTGTTTTGCCTGACCAGTTCAGCCCTTTGTCTTGCAATGAAGAGTTCGATGATCTGTTTTAGTTCTTCTTCTGGAACATTTTCAATGCCTTTAGCCTTCCATTTCTCGTCTAGAGCTGGTAAGTTAACCCCTGCCTTTTTTAGAGCTTCGTTTAGTTCCTGTTCGTTGTTGCCCCCATCACTGTAGAACATCTCTGTATCTTCGTCTTGGGTGCTTTCCTGTTCTTGTCTATTATCTCTGGGACTGTGTGGGTTTTCACCCTGTTCCTTCCTGTTGTTTTCTTGCTGGTTCTCTTGTCCCTCTGTGTTCCTCTCTACTACCCTGACCTCTTCTGTTTCTGTGTCCTTTTCCAGAACCCTGAAGGGGTTGAGGATGGCGCTTGGGACGGCCCCTATTCTATTAGGTCTTCTTCGATTGGCTCTCTGCCTTATTTTCGGTTTGGTGAATGTCTCTTTATTCTGCACCTCGGACTGGGTTTTGCTTGCTTCTTCTGTTCTATTAAGAGGGCAGTCTCTTACTAGATGCCCGTGTTTGTGACATTTTCTGCAGCGAAATGGGATTTGTTCGTAGTCCTGAAAATAGTCTTCGTCCTGAAACTCCAACCAAGTACCTTCATGCAGGGCTCCAGATACGTCCAGTTCCACACAGATTCTGGCACAGGAAGTGTATCTGCGTTGAATAGTTTCTTCAAAAGCTTTGACAAAGGTGCCTAGCTTATCTCCTATTTGCTTGAGAGTAGTTAAACCCCAATAATCTATGGGGAGGGAGAAAAGACGAATCCAAACAGGAAACTGTGTGAAGGTTTCATTTTCAGTGACAAAGTTCGGGCTCCAAGGTCTCATATAGAGACCCACTGAAGAAAAAAATATGGACCTCCTTCGAACACCCTATCTTTGAGCCTTCTAGGTTTGTAAAGACAACCGTGAAAAAACCTTTAGCTCCTAGGTGCAAATTAATGTCACCTTTGGGTCTCCAGTGTTGTTTGATCCATTGGCATAGGGCTCGCTCCATTGGCCACAGCCCCATAAATTTGCATATGACCGCATGCTCCGACATGTGCTCCCTGTGAGCTTGGATCTCCGGGTCTGTACAGATCACTCTGAGAGCTTCTTTCTTTTTAGGCTTGCAGGCTCCCTGTGGGGCATTGTTGGTGCCTAAGGTGATGGGTGATTCCCCTTCTTTTCCTTCTCGTGTCCTCCCTTGCTTCTCTTTCTCATTTTCATCAGTGGTCTGGGTCTGCTTTGGGCCCTCATCTTGAGTATTCGCAGCAACCCCGAGGGGGCTGTTTTCTGTTTCCTTATCCTTTTCTTTGGAGCCCCCTCCATGTTCCGCTGTCATTTCCTGCTCCTTGTCTTTTCTGGAGCTTCCTGGGTTTCTGCTTTCTCCGTAGCCTGAGATTTTTAACCCTTCATTTCTTGTCTACTTGTGCATTACAATATTCTTGAACGATGGGGTCCCTGTGGACCCCCCGCTGAGCATTTGTCGGGTCAGTCCTCTTCCCTTGCAGTGGAGATCAGCCAGTCTGATGAACTGCGCTGCCAGAGCAGGATCTGGAATGGCAGAGAAGGGCGTTAAACCCTAGAGAAGAGGTTGCAACCGATTATCGCCAGAGCGTTTTAATATAATAATATATATAACAATATACTTAATATAATATATTATAAAATTTAAATTTTAGAGTTTAGTATCATAAACTTTTATATATTATTTTTTAGGGCTTTTTAACTCTTAGGGTCTATTAATCTCTTATGTTTTAAATATTGATTTCAAGATATTAAACTCTTAGGAAGTAATATTTTAAACTCAATAGATTAATAAACCAGAGGCATTGAATTATCTAGGATTTTCTTAATATCATAACCCGAAGTGACTAATAAACCTAAAGGTTTAATATTATCAAACCAATGAATCGGTAAACCCATATGATAAATATTATCAACCTAAAGGATCAATAAACACAAGGAATGAATGTTAAAAACAAAAGGGATTAATAAACCCTAGCAAATATTTTTAAGCTAAGGTATTAATAAACCCGTATTAATATTATAAACTTGGTGAATTAGAGAACTCATGATAAATAGTATAACTCTAAGGGATCGACAAACCCAAGGAATAAATATTGAAAATCCAAGGAATTAATAAGCCCTAGGAATTAATATTTTAAACTCAAGGGATTAATAAATCCAAGAGATTATTAATATTATGAATTCAATGGATTAAACTATAAACCAGAGGAATTATTGCTATTATAAACTCAAGGGACTAATAAACCCAACAATTTAATATTATAAACCCAACAAATTAGTAAACCCAAGGGATAAATATTATAAACCTTAGCGTGAACAAGCCTAAGAAACCAATATTAAAAACAAAAGGTAGTTATAACCCATGAATTAATATTTTAAACCCAAAATATTGATGTTTTAAACTCAAGGGATTGATAAACCCACGATATTATTAATATTATAAGCCCAAGAAATTAATAAACCCTAGGGATAAAAAACCTAAGTGATTAACAGACTCCACTCCAAGTATTAACCAAACCCCAGGGATAAATATTAAAAACTCTAAGAATTAATATTTTAAACCCAAGGGATTGATAAACCCATGAGATTATTAATATTATAAATCGAAAGAATTAACAATCCCTAGATATTATTAATGTTATAAACGAAAAAAAAATAATAAATGTGGTTAAAAAATGCCAATAAATATTAACAATATAAATCTAATATTATTCATAAAATTAATATACATATTCATAAATTATATAGCCAAATATTATATATTAAAGAATAACTATCATAATAAAAGTATTTTATTATATAAAAAATAATATTATTATTTATTTTTAAAAAAATTTAATTTAAGGTAAGAATATCATTAATATAATATTTTTAAAATAACTATTGTTATTAACTAATTATTTATTTTAATTATTAATTAATTACTATTATGATTAGTTAATTATGTTACTTAATTAATAATTATTATTATTAAAATTATATGATTACTAATTAAAAAATATTAATAATAATTAATTATCCAATATATCTATATATATATTATATAAATATAATATATATATATTATATATATAAGAGTAATTGGTGAGCACCAGTATTGTAGCAAGAATGTTACAACTCCTGAAGCTTCCTAATTTACTTTTATCAACTTGGTAGTTCGTAACAAACTTGGAAGAAATAGTGTTGTATGCACAAGTACTAGCTCTTACTGCAGGCTGTCACTTGGTCAGCTGGTGCAAGGTCACTAGGAGCTTAAGCGAACTTCTATGAATTCTTAGAAGAAGCTTTTAGTTGTGATGAAAGAAAGCTAACTCTAGAGAGACTATTCTACTTGCAGAAAGAGGAAGAAGACTAGAGTGTAAAGAAAACCCTAGCAAACACTAGTTCTTCCAACTAACTCTACTCTTGCAGAAAAAGAGATGAAAATTGATGAAATGAGTGTCATTGACTACTGAGAAGGTAAATTACCTCTATTCAAGCAACTTCTTGAAGGAAATAACAAAAAAACATCTTTTTGGGTTTTTCAGTGTTTTCATGTGAAATTGTTATGCTTGTAATTTATCTATTTATGGTTGTGACAAAGGTTCTGTGGCGAAGGAAGGTGGCCTTAGGGTTTGGGAAGGTATAGGAAGGTGTGGAGGAGCCCTAAGAAGCCTCTGGTAACCTTCTGAAGACTTTCTCTGCAATCAGACTTCAAAAAGTCACTTTTAGGATATTCTACAGGAGGCTGCATGGGATCTACAGGAGGATCTACATAATGATGACGAGAGCCGTTTTTAGGGGTTTTAAAGGTGGAAAAATGGTGGAAAAGGGTAGCTAAAGATTAGAGGGAGGTGTTAAGATGTCTGAAGCTTGTCCAGGGTGATTAGGAAAGAAAATGATGGTTGGATTTGTTCAAGAGGAAAGAGGAAATCTTATGAGGAAAATGCAGAAATTAGGGAAGATTCATGAAGGGCGGTAAATGACTTATGAAACCTATGAGAAATGAGGTGATGATGGCTACTTTATTGATGTATTATGAGTAGAGGTGGGTTGTAAGAGAGCTGCACATTTGAATACCAAACTAAGCAATAATAGAGCTATCTCATGTTAAACTTGAATTCCGACCTTCTAAATGTTGAACAATGCTATATGGAAAGGAAAGAATGTAAAGAGATCTATTGCAGTAACATAAATGAGTATAGAAAAATGGATCTGAAGTAGAATATTAATCTTTGAATCAAATAGTAACACTAGAGATTGCATGGGAAAAGCAAAACTATGTTTTTATGATAGCAAGTAGATCTCAACCTCAATTCATGGTCCCTGAAGGAGGAAAGGAGGTATGGGCCTTTTGATGGCAATTTTTTACCTTTATCTTACCACTATTCGACCTACTTTAGCAACTGAAATGGAAACAGCCATGTAAACCAACAGAAGCAAACTATTCTACCCATGGTAAAATGAATCTAGCTAACAGAAATTAATTCATGAACTGAAGCAAAAACATATAAGTACAAAGCAAGAGGTGCTGGGCAGCTTGGTTTGGGCCCTAACCCAAGAGTTTTAGCGCTGTGAAAGAGATCAGTACTGGCTCAATAAATATTCCATCTCCAGCATCAAAATAAAAGTCACATTACACAAATTGTTCACAAATTTAAGCTCGAAAATGAGCTGAGCAAGAGCTGCAACAAAAGTGTGAAAATTTTACTAACAACCAACTAAACTACTGAGGCCCTAAGGCCTCCTATTTATAAAACTGGAGCCTCCAATAGATCTCATAAAATCAAGGAGGCTTGGCTCCCAAGACTAGAGATAGACAACAATTCTTCTTCACTTGCTCGGTTTCCCCTTTCATGCATTGATGTGGCTGCTTGTGCTCCGAGCTTTTTGAAGGAAGATTCAAGGTATGGGGTCATAAATGAGGGGGACACCCTCCTACAAATTCTCTCCCTTGTTTCCCTTGAATATTGGCTGCCAAATTCTCATTAAACCTTTGACTTTGTCTCAAAATTGACCAAAAATCTGCATAAAGCACACATTAGACTTCATGGCATAATGAATAACCCAATTCATTCTATTAGCATAAACATAATAATAAAATTCAATAATATAATGATAATGGTGGATTAAGGTGAGTTAGTAGGCCGAATGAGTCCATATAATTACCCATTTATGGGGCTCTTCGTCACCCCCTACTAAATGTGTTACTCATCCTCTGAGCAACTAGTCAATCTCCTCATCTCTGAGGGCCCTGATGGTCTCCCTGACAACTCATGCCTCTGATGTGAGATCCTCTTCCCTATCATGGAATCCAACCTTTCTGTCCACCACTTCCCACTGCTGTCTTTCTTTTTCCTCCTTTGTGCCCTCTAGCAGTCCTAGCAACAGTGCGGGACTCAACTTGAGGCCAATCCAATTGACCTTCAAGCTTTACATAGAGTGCTTTTATAGTGGCACTCTCCTCAATGCTTCTTCCATCTGTTTGGGGAGTGATACTCCCTGATCTGTTGGCTATGTGGCAGTGTATTCCACCTTCTCATGCAGGCATGAATGTAGTCATCTCCAAGCAATCTCTCCATGTCCTCAAAAGGTGAAATAGCATGGGCTTGATCATTGATGTACTTAGGGGCACTTTGAGGATTAGCTGCAAGTTGTTGGTGTGTGCTAATGAGAGCCATAGGATCTGATGGGTCTACTCTAATAATCAGGGGTTCATTTTGTTCTTTTGCCATCAACTTCTTGATTTCTTTTGCTCTTTTATCCTCATGGCGCATCCAAGATGCCATGGCCATCAGCTACAAGTCTCCTAACCCAGAATTGGGGTCCCATAGGTTCGTATCAGTAAGGGCCATGTTATAAAAATAAAACTCTGGCAAATTCACCTTGTCCTTTGCTGAACTGTGATCACATAAATCTATGAACTGTCCATAATCCTGGAAAGGTATGGTGCCTCTCAGGGCCAGAGTATTGATGTGGAACTGTAGCCACTGATCTTTGAGGTATACCGCATATGATTTGGCTGGTTGTCTACACTGTAGTGCTTCCATAGCCCAGCTAGCCATGCATGCTAACTGGGCTTCCCTTCCTTGCAACTCTTTTCTTTACATTTCATTCTCTAATGGAGTTTCCTTTTCTTTTAGTTGTTTTCTTAACATTTCATTCTCTGCTTCCAGTTGAGATCTTCTGATGGCTTTTATATGTCTTACAGTGCTCAATTCCTTACCCATTTCTCTTAACTTCTTTTCCATGTGCCCAATTTCTTCCACCCCTTTGGACTTGGCGATTTGCATCCATCTCTCGCTCCTTACCCTCCCTTTTTCTAGTTCAAAGAAAAATGGGACTGCAAACTTCCGTGGAATAATTCTTCCCCCTTCAATAAGATTGTAATAAGAGCCTAAACTAGGTTGTGGGTTAGGTTCTAGTAACCCTATTGTTTCATCCCTCACCTTGGTCTGCTCTTCTACCCTTTTCTCAAGTTTCTCAGTCTCCTGTAGCTTTGTCAAGGTCTCCTATAGAGCAGTCTACACCTCCTGTAGGATAGTTTTGGAGTCCTGTAATTTTATCCTTTCCCTCCAAGTGGAAGATCTAGGGCTTCCTCCGTCATAGGTAATGGGAGTTCTGGATGGATATTTCTCCTTTTTGGCAATAGGAGAATCCTCAATGGTGATAGGCTCTTTTGAGAGTGGCTGTGGTTTCCCTCTTTTTATCCTGGTGCTCTTTCAAGCCTTGAAATGCATGGATGGTTGCCTTTTTCTCTTTGGTTTGGGCTTAAATAGGGTGCTGAGTGTAGCAAGAATAGCTGATGCCTCCCTTTCTTGTGTTTCAAGAGACACTTCTGCCTTTGGTGCTTCTTTTTCTTCTTCTTTTGTCTTTTTTGCCTCTACAGGGTTTGTTTCTTCTATCCTTGTTTTAATTTCCTCCTCTTCTTGTTTAGTTTCTACCCTGTCTGTTGTAGTCTCTATATTCACTGATTTAGTCTTGTTCCTTTCTATTTTAGTCCTTTTTCCTCTTGTCCTAGGTTCTTTCTTCTTCTTTTTTGTGGTCTTATCCTTCTCTGCTTCATGTTTTTCTTCCTTTATTTGGGTTTCTTCCTTCCCTGTTTCAGTTTCCTGTTTCTCTATTTTTTTTTTCTCTTCCTCTTCTTTGGTTTCCTCCTCATCTTCCCCTTTTTGTTCTTGTCTCTCACTTTCAGATGGACTGAGGTCATATGTGAGGGCTTTAACATCATCTTACCTTGTCATATTTCTAAAAAACTCCCAGGCTATGGGTATTGTGAAGGTGTGGAGGGCCTATTCCAGCAGCAATTTAATTAGCCCATGGTGAGGAAATTGGTTTGGAACTCCTGCCTTCAATTTGATGCTGGAATCTATCAGGGACTAGAGGAGAAAATAGGGAATACTAAGTTTTTGAGGTGCAATAAGATCCATGCCATATCTTAACTCATGCAACAATCTTAAATGGTACCCATAACCTATGATGTATCTTCCTTCATAGGAGATGTATTTAATAATCTAATAAGTAACCTCATCCCAAGGGTAAGGTATACTTGTTCTCTTGATGCCATTTTTTTCCTCTACAGGATGCTCATCTGGATGGAAGAAGGTTTTCTTGGCAACTTGACCCAATGGTTTTTTCTCCTTGCTCTAGTGTAGTCCAAGTGGGAGACTGGTAACCCTACTGATGAACTCTAGGGTGATTTCCATGGTGAGACCCATAAAACTAACAGTGGCATGGGTTTTTGAGTGATGTACCAAGGACAGGGTAAATCCCTGCATTATTTCTTCATCATACCCATGAAGTTTTTCAAAGAATGGCATCCAATTGGCTCTGGTAAAAGGTGCTACTACCTTAGGGTGTTCATGTATCCTAGCTGAGTTTAAAGGTTCCTTCCGCATAAATACCCCTGTTATTATGTTTAGAATCTTCGGAATTCCTCAGGTGGAGAAGGAGATAGAAATTTTCGAAAACCAAGAAAGAGAGAAAACAACTGTGTTTTTCTTTAAGAAACAGGTAGACTTTTTAATGCAATTTCTCTTTCTTTTCAGTCTTACTTCTTTCTTAAAATCACATCACCCCTTCTATAGTGGGTTTGCACTGAGCCTACCTCTTCCACCCCGAATTTGAATGAAAATTCCATTTTTTTCTTCTACAAGACTGCTCATTGGCCCTTTTGTAGAAAGGGCTCTTGTAGGACTTGTTACTGCTCCTATAGAACCCGATAAGCGGAGGAGTTCCGAAAATGACAGAGAACGATGGTTTTAAGGCTCTGTAGGTGGTAGGGAGCTCGCTGCAGTCGAGGGTATGATGATAAAAATGGAAACAAAGGTGGTGAATAAGCTTGAGAGAGCATACTTATGCTTATGGGAAAGGTTTCCAATGATGAAGTGAGGTGGTAGAAAAGGTACGTTACCATTATTCGGACCGTTGGTCCCCACTATAGTGTCATCATGCGACTTTATGATTTCTGCCCGCAATCACTTGCCATCATTGGTGGTGGAGTTCAAAACATCTGCCACTTCCTATCTTTTTATATTTCTTCGTGAATTGACTAGACACACATGTAGTGTGACCTATATATGAGCACGACAAATTGGACGAGGGTGGCTAGTTAACTAGTCACCTTTCTAGATTAATCCCAACCATTTTATTTTTTTATGCAGTTTCAAATCATACAGATACAATAGAGGAACAAGTTTAGACACTTACCTACAAGTGAAAATGTTCGTGCTATAGGGCTACGTGGTTCTGTTGTTGTTGCATGCTTGTATTTTAGTTGTTGCATGCCTGTATCTTTTATGTTGTTATGCTTTTTGCTCCTTAATATGTGGCTTGTTTTCTTTGTGAAGGTATCATCTGTCTGGATTTCATCTTCAGGAGTCCGCTTCAACCTTCAGATTTTCACCCTCATGTTGTTGATGCTAGATTTCAATGGGACAGTGACTTGTTTTGTCCATATCTCCCAAACGGTAGACTGGATTGACCTGAAATTTTCTAAGCATGTTTCCATCATCATTACGAAACTTTGATAGAAATATTTTGGTCAATGGATGCACGGATTTTGAGAAAAACTGAAAATGGTTGAAGGTGATGGAGACTGATTTCATGGAAACCGTGCACTGGAATTGGATGAAATTGCTTGGGCATGTTACCATCATCCATAAGCATCTCTCCATGAAATGGTTTTTTAAATGGATGCACCGATATTGAGAAAATGCAAAAATGGTTGAAGGTGTTAAAGGCCAATTTCTTGGTAACCGTGAATTGGAAGTTGATAAAATTGCTTGAGTATGTCACCATCATCCCTATGCAACTCCCCATGAAATCGTTTTTTAAATGGATGCATGGTTTTCGAGTTAGCAAAAAAAAACAAATTTCTGCTCTATGTATTTTTGTATTAGAGTGTCCTGAAGTTTTTTGGACAGTAAGAAAAATGAGCTTGGGGTGTGATGTAGGCTTGGAGATGATGGAAGAGAGGTTTGAAGACTGTAGTAGGAATTAAACCCCTTATGAAGCTTCCACATTCCTCAAACTGCTTTTAAAATCCATTTCTAGCTCTCTATAATTTCTACATGAGCCTCCTATAGAAAACACAATTTTCGAAAAAGAAGCACAGTGAGGTGAAAAGAATGTCAAGAATGATGGAGAAAAGTGAGGGAAGGTAGGAAAGGTGTTGTTACTAGTTTCAGAGCTCCCTTGGCACCTGTTGTTGCTTCCCATAGTCCTGTTTCAGCTGCAATACAACTAGAAATTCTTTTTTTTTCTTTTCCTTTTTCTCTCTCTCTCTTTTTTTTGACAACAACTAGGGCACCTCAGAGAGGTTTTCACCCTAATTTCCTACCCTAGGCACCTCCAAGGGAGGATTTCACCCAGGGATCTTATTCTTTTTCTTTTTTTCTTCTTTCCAACCCATTGACTGCCTCATGGAGGTTTTCAATCAATGAGCCAATCTGAGGCACCTCCAAGGAGATTTTCACCTTAGATTTTTTTTTTTTTCCTCTTATCTTTCATTTTTTCCTCTTATTTTTCTCTACCCTACCCTACTTGAAAAAAAAAAATCACTTTCAAGTATAAGAATACTTCCAATGGAGCCATGTGCACATCAATATGATAGACATAATTATGTGGAGGTTGGAAATGTATGCTTTGACATGTATCCAGATTTCAGAGAGCAAATGATTTGACTTTGAAGGGATCAAGCATAGTTGAGGAATAGAACACTGCTGCAACTTAATGACTTTCTAGACCCATATTTGAATATAGTTGTGATGTCCTTGGTCCTTTTGTTGATCTAGATCATTCTTCATGTCTTCTTCTATCATGACCTTAACATCTTCCTCTTTTTGGTGATTTTTTCTCTTGAATACATGGAGGAATTGATGGTAACCATGAGGGAGCTCTCTCGATCTTTGATTTTGATGTCTTCTCTTCATTAAGTGTAGCCCATGGTTCTTTGATCTTCTCTTTTGCATCTTCTTCTGTTGGATGTCGTCCTTCAATGATATCAATATAATCCCTTTTTTGCAATACTCTTCCTGAGCTATGGTGAATATCATTGAGCTCAAGAGGAGTTGTTTGGAAGTGTGGTACCTCAACATTGTAATTGGGTTGAGCTACTCCAATGTGCAGGTTTGGAAATGGTGGTTCCCCACTATATACTTGCTGGACCTGTCTATTGTTCAGGTTTGGGTTCAGCTGGGCAGGCATTTGGGGTTGCCTTGGTGGAGCAGGAGGCAATGGTTGTGTTTGAATAGGTGGTGGAGGTAAAAGAGCAGGAGGAGAGTTGAACTGGGGCCTCCACCACTAATGAGATGCATTCCACTGAGGTTGTGGCTGAGCATAGGGTTGAAATGAATGGGTGGTTGGTTGGGCATGATATGGAGATGTGAAGGACTAAGGAGGAGGCATGGACTAGGAAGGATGAGTAGGGGAGCCCCAAGAAGGTATGGATGTGACTTGGTTGAGGTTGTAGTATGCTTGAGATGTCCCTTCCATCCCCTGCTAATATGGTCTAGATCCATGTGGCCTCTTTTGGTTTATGTAATAGATCTATTCAATGACTCCTTTGGCCCCTTGGTATACAACTTTAAGTCTGGGTAAGGACGGGCACTTGTCTGTAGAATGATTTTCTTCACAGATTGAACAAACCTCTATAGATTTCAATGGGCATTCATTCTTAGGATGCCTCCTAGTGCATCTAGGGAAAAAAAATGGCCAAATCCCTCTCTGCTTCCTGTTGTTTTCTTTTGATATGCATGGCAAGAATTTGCAGCATCTCACTCTTGAAGTCTTCCACCATGTTTCCAATTTCACCATTAATGGATGAGTTGGAAGAAAAGATACTACGCCCAACATTTATGTTTTCAGCCATTGGCTCTAAAGGAATGCTTTCTTCTTCTTTTCCCTTATAGGTTCTTCAAATGTGTCTGGATGTTACCTAAGGGTGTTTCTTGATAGTAGCCACCAAATAAGTGAGAAGGTTGGCTATGTGAAGCAATAGGGGTGTTGGGAAATTTTTTTCTGAATTATCTCTATTCCTATGAGGCATGAAAGGAAATATTTTTGGTGATTTTTTTTTTTTTTTTTTCTGCTTGTACCTGAAAAACTGAAATTGATTGAACAAATGAATTGCAACTACTAAAATGAACTTGCTGAAATGGAAATTGTAGAATTGAAAGGACTAATCTACTTTTGCTGAAATGGAAATTGCTTAATTGAAAGGACTAATCTACTTTTGTTGAAATGGAAATTGTTGAATTGAAATGACTAATCTACTTTTGCTGAAATGAAATTGTAAAATTGAAATGAAAGCAAGGAAATGTAGAAATTGAAAGAAACAACTACTCTACTATTGTTGAAATGAACTACTTAGCAAAATGTTGCAATAGAAAATATAAGAAAAGCAGTAAGCACAGAATACTCGACGCTTCCCTAGCAATGGCACCAAAAAGTGGTGAGCACCAGAATTGTAACAAGAATGCTACAACTCTTGGGGCTTCCTACTTTACTTTTATCAATGTAGTAGTTCGTAACAAAGTTGAAAGTGACGGTGTTGTATGCACAAGTACCAGCTCTTACTACGCGTTGTCACTTGGTCAGCTAGCGCAAGGTCACCAGGAGCTTAAGCCAACTTCTATGAATTCTCAAAAGAAGCTTTTAACTATGATGAAAGAAAGCTACCTCTAGAGAGGCTATTCTACTTGTAGAAAGAGGAAGAAGACTAATGTGTAACGCAAACCCTAGCAAACGCCAATTCTTCCAACTAACCATACTCTTGCAGAACAAGAGATGAAACCTGATGAAATGAGTGCCATTGACTACTAAGAAGGTCAATTACATCTATTCAAGTGACTTTTGGAAGGAAATGAGAAAAAAGCATATTTTTGGGTTTTTGAGTGTTTTCATGTGAAATTGTTATGCTTGTAATTTATCTGTTTGTGGTTCTGACAGAGGTTCGCTGGTAAAGTAAGGTAGCCTTGGAGTTTGGAAACGTATAGGAAGGTGTGGGGGAGTCCTAAGAAGCCTCTGGTAACCTTTTTGAGACTTTCTCAGCAATTGGACTTTAAAAGGTCACTTTCAGGAAATTCTATAGGAGGCTGTAGGCGATTTACAGGAGGATCTATAGGATGATGCCAAGAGCAGGTTTTAGAGGTCTTAAAGGAGGAAAAATGGTGGGAAAGGGAAATTTAAGATTAGAGGGAGGTGTTAATATGTCTGAAGCTCATCAAGGGTAATCAGGAAAGAAAATGATGGTTGGATTTGTTCAAGAGGCAAGAGGAAAGCTTATGAGGAAAATATAGATATTAGGGCAGATTCATGAAGGGCGGTAAATGACTTGTGAAACCTGTGAGAAATGAGGTGATGATGGCTACTTTATTGATGTATTATGAGAAGAGGTGGGTTGTAAGAGAGCTACACATCTGAATACCAAACTGAGCAAGAAAAGAGCTAGTCGTACCAAAAATAGAATTATCTCATGTTAAACCTAAATTCTGACCTATAAAATGTTGAACAGTGTTACATGGAAAGGAAAGCATGTAAAGAGATCTATTGAAAAAACACAAAAGAGTATAGAAAAATGGATCTGAAGAAAAATATTAACCTTTGAACCAAAAAATAACACTAGAGATTGCATGGGAAAAGAAAAACTGTGTTTTTATGACAGCAAGCAGACCTCGACCTCAATTCATGGTCCTTGAAGGAGGAAAGGAGGTATTGGCCTATTGATGTCCTTTTTGTACCTTTATCTTACCATTATTCAACCTACTTCAACAACTGATATGGAAACAACTATGTAAACCAGCAAAAGAAACCTATTTTACCCAAGGTAAAATGAATCTATCTAATAGAAATTAATTCATGAACTGAAGCAAAAACATAGAAGTACAAAGTAAGAGGTATTGGGTAGCTTGGGTTGGGTCCTAACCCAAAAGCTTCAGCCCTCTAAAAGATATGAGTGTTGGCTCAAAAAATATTCCATCTCCATTATCAAAATAAAACTCACATTACATAAATTGTTCACAAAAGTAAGCTCGAAAATGAGCTGAGCAAGAACTGCAACAAAAGTGTGAAAATTTGACTAACAACCAAATAAACTACTAAGGCCCTAAGCCCTCCTATTTATATAACTAGAGCCTCCAACGGCTCTCCTAAAATCAAGGAGGCTTGGCTCCCAAGACTAGAGATAGACAACAATTCTTCTTCACTTGCTCGGCTGCCCCTTTGATGCATTGATGTGGCTGCTTGTGCTCTGAGATTTCTGAAAGAAGATTCAAGGTATGGGGTCATAAATGAGGGGGACACCCTCCTACAAATCATGTCCCTTGTTTTCCTCAAATATTGGTTACCAAATGCTCATTAAACCTTTGACTTTGTCTCAAAATGAACGAAAAATATGCATAAAGCACACATTAGACTTCATGGCATAATGACTAACCCAATTCACTCTATTAGCATAAATATAATAAAAAACATGCATAAAATAATGAAAATGGTGGATTAAGCTGAGTTTAAGAAGGCCAAATGAGCCCATATAATTACCCATTTATGGGGCTCATCAGTAATAATAGTAAGAATAATATTGCTAAATTTAAATAATTAATTTAGTAATAATTAATTAATTCAATAATTATTATTAATATAATAACAATTCATTCACTCATTTTCCATTAATAATAATTCATTAACTAAGTAACACTAATTAAATTTATTCTTTCTTATTATTATTATTATTTATTAAGAAATCATATATATTATATATATATATAATTATATATATATATATATATATATATATAATATATATATATATATTGTTTTTTTGATCAAATTAAGAGTAGGACCTTCTACTAAGCTATCCAATAATACATAATTTACATAAATTTGTACCCGCTCTATGAGAAATCCATAGTCAGCACAGCAGACAGCAACCTAACCACTCACCCAAACCAAAGAGAAGCTAAAAGAAACCATGCACTCCTTGGAAGACGATTCCACATAACCGAGGCCCACAAAAAGCTACAATAGTCCCACCAAGTGTCCACAAGAGAACCCACAAGAAAACACCCAAAATACTAACTAACAAACTTGAGAAAGGCTATAAGCTGAGTCCTCTATAATTTTTTAGGTTCGAAACATATGAGCAACTTGTACAAACAATCACCACTGTTGGCTCCTGAATATAGATTCAATAGCCTTCATGGATATCGGGTGGACGAGAAGGGAAAGGGTTAACCATCCGATGAGGGTGGTTTTATTTCACCTCTCACCACCACGTGTCGCAAGTTGAGTGGAATCGGTGGCCAGCTCTAAAATACCGGAAACCATTCGGACCCCACCCGATATACCACTTGTGGTTTTGGGTTGGTTGATCCACGGAAAAGAAATTAAACTCTGTCATCTAGTGATGACTAATAGACCTGTCCCACTGGCAATGTCTGATCCTTCTGCCTAGACTCTCCATCAAGCACCCTTTAAGCAAGATGAGGACAGGTGACCAAATCTGTGAATATGCCCGGGTCAATACCTTTACCATCCAACCAAAAGTAATTAGAGCTTTGGGAAATATTCCAAACCAAAGTGGTCAGATGGTTTAGGGATCACCATCCTCCCACCTATCTCCTGAATCCCTTCGATTTGTCTTGTTCATCACTAGTTCCATATCTTTGGTTGCCAATGAGAGACAATCCTCTCATAGTTTTCCTGTGGGTAACGAATCCCAAGCATACTAAGAATCCCTATCCCTATTGGTTAGTCCTTCCTTAGCAAACCAATCCGCTAACATATTTTCTTTCCTTTTTACATGGATAGGTCTGATAGTTTTAAGAGATTGCAGGTGGGAGTGGATACAGTGAAAGACTTGCAGGAGCTTCCACTGCCTTGACAATTTATCTGGAGAAGTTTCATTGCAGACTTTCTTGGCCACTCTAATGATCAATTCTAAATCTGATTCAATGATAACATTATGTGATTTTGACTCCACTAGGATTTCTAAGCATTTCTCTAATGCCAAGAGCTCAGCCATGTTATTAGTGACATTCCCCAAGTAGCCATGGAAGATTTTCTTTATTTGCCCCTGATGATCTCTTATGGTACCCCCAAAGCTAGCTAACCTTAGAATTTCCCTTAGAGGCACCATCAATGTTAACCTTAAAGAAACCATAAGGAGGGGGCTTCCAAATGCTAGCCCTTATAATTGGAAAGCTCACTTCCTTTATTATTCCTTGAGGACTTATAGACTGGAGACCAAAATGAAATATAATCTTCTCCTATTGAGGAAAAGGAGGATCCTTAGGAAGTGTCCTCAATAAGATTCTTACTGTGTCTTTAAACTACTTAGAATTTGATCGATTATGTGTTGGGGTTCACTTGTTTTGTCTTTGAAGATTTTCCTATTGCGCTCTTTCCATACATTCCAAATGACAAAGCCTGAAACTAGAATCCAGGAGTTGTTAATAATCTCGTTCCTTGAGAAGTTATTCCTCTAGTTCTTCAAAGTGTTGGATATGCTGAGACTATCCCTATCAGGTTTTCTAAATATTGAGGCCACCTAGTCCCACACCCTAGATGCGAAATGGCAGAGGTTGAGAAGGTGTTCAATCATTTCCTCACGTGAGCCATAGAGGTGACATTTGGAAGGTCCAATGAAGCCTTTATTTAGGAGATTCTCCCAACTTAACATATTCCTTTGATGCACTAGCCAGATAAATAACTTTATTTTCATTTAGTGGGGGGTTGCAAAAGCTTCTTCCATACTTGATCAGTGTTTACAAATTTAAAACATGTGACTTCTTGTTTTGCCTCTTTGAGGTTAAAGTTACCTTCATTGTTCTTTCCCCATCTTAATTGGTCAAGTAAGGATGAAACCAGAATCCTTCTGTGCTCTAAGTCCTAGTTAAGAGTGTCTGTCTTGGCCTTCAAAGGACTTTCCTCACTGTAACCTAGATCCTTCCATTTCCTCCATTTTTCATTATTCCTTCCTTGGTCCCAAAAATCTTTAACCAAAAACAAACCTTTGCTATCTGTGTCACTCTTGAGAGCTGCCAAGTCATCCCTATATAGGTTGGGTTCCTATTGCTATCTATCCTCCCAAAATCGAGCAAGGTCCCCTGCTCAGATTTCCCAAAAACAGTGTTCCTAAACAATGCTTTTATTCTCCCAGGCAAGGTTCCAAGTGTGGGAGCCCCTCATTTGTCCTGATATTCTGATATGGTCCTTCTCCTGTCAATACTTGACATGTTTTTGTTTCCAAATCTTAGACCAGAGGGAATTCGACTCCTTGATCCATCTCCACCAAAGCTTAGGTCCTGAAACTTTGCTGAGAGTCTCAGGATCATGCAACCCCAAGGTACCATGGCTATTGGGCTTGCAGATCTTGTCCCAGACAACTAAAGCCCATTTCTTTTTCTCTTTCCCTTTGCCCCATAGAAATTCCCTTTGAATGCTCCTTATCTGTTGCTTAATATCTTGAGGAGCAAGGAGAGTTGAGAGCATGAAAGTGGGAATGGCCTGCAAGACAACCTGTGTGAGCACAAGACACCCTGCTAAATTTAAAGACCTGCAAGTCCATTTTCTGACCTTGTCCTGAATCTTATTTAATATTGGTTCCCATACTTTCTTGCTTAGAGGCTTGTCAGTAAGAGTAATGCCAAGATATTTGGATGGTAACTGTTCCCTTTGAAAACCAATAATTTTAGTAATATTTCTCTAAATAGCAATATTAGTGTTAAAGAAAAATACTTTGGACTTGTTGAGGCTTACCTCAGTACTTTCTACCATAGCAAAGTCATTTAATATATTTTTGATTGCTCTCATTTCCCTGACTGTGGGTAGGCCCTGCAACATTGTGTCATCCACAAATTGTTGATGAGTGTTTGCCACTCCATTCGAGGTGAGCTTGATACCCTAGATTTGACCTTCAACATTTGCCATTTTGATTGCTCTACCAAACACTTCCATCATGAGGATGAAGAGGAAAGGTGAGAGCAAATCACCTTGTCTGAGTCCTCTAGATGGTGTGAATATTCTTGATGGAGTCCCATTAAGCAGTATGGAAAAACTAGTCGTGGTGACTATTGCCATGACCCATATTATCTAGTTATGGTCAAAGCCATAGGCTTTTAGAATTGCTCTTATATAAGACCATCTTAGTTTGTCATATGCTTTCACTAGGTCCTACTGAATGATCATAGTCACTTGTTTGTTGCTATTAAAAGAGAGTACCACCTCATGCCCTTGGATGATATTGTTGAGAATTTGTATTCCTTCCACATAGCTTGTTTTCTCTTCTAAGATGAGAGAAGGCGGAAGGGGCTTGAGTCTATTGGAAATCACTTTGGAGATGATTTTACACACCACATTACATAGGGATATGGGTCAAAACCCATCCAAAGTCATAGCATTTTCCTACATAGGGATTAAAGCTATGAAGGAAGCATTAAGATCCTTCAGAATCCTTTTGGATTTTCTTGAGTCTTCCACAACCTCGAGGATGTCCTATTTGACTGTATCCTATTAGGCTTTGAAGAAGTCTACATTGAATCCATCTCGGGCCTGGTGCTTCTCCACTTTGCATTTCACTAATCACCTCATTAACCTCCTCTTCTGATACTGGTCTGTTAAGATTGTGGTTGTCCTCTATGGTAACTAGCTTGGGGATATATTGGGTGAAATGATCAATAAACGTGGATCTATCCTCCATTGGCTCCTTTGAAATATTGAAGAAGTGTTGACAAAGGGTCAATTCCATATCATTGTGAGAGACCAGCTCAATACCTTGAGAATCTTTGATCTTTGTAATTCTGTTGTGCACCCTGTGGGCCATAATGGATTTATGAAAGAACTTTGTATTTCTTTCTCCCTCTTTAATCCATTGAATCCTCGATTTCTACCTCTAGAAAATTCCCTCTTGTAAGCATTGATCCGCCCATTCTTCCTACAGAGTGTCAGTTAGTTTTTTCCTCTCTTCAACGAAGCCCTTAGTGCTGTTGATTTGATTGATTTCCTGGAGCTTCTGCTCGGTTTCTTTTTTTTCCTTGAAGATATCACCAAATACCTTTTTGTTCCAAGCTTTAAGTTTGGATTTGATGTGTTTACATTTTTGATGGAGCATGAACATTTTAGTTCCCTGAATGTTCAACTCCTCTCTCCACCATTTATTCAATGTTCTAGTGAATTTAGGGTGTGAGAGCCAAGCATTTTTGAACCTAAAAGGTCATTTCTGGGAGTGCCCATAAAGGTAGCTTCTAACTGTATAGGCTAGTCATTTGAGCCTACAAAGGAGAAAATGGAAGTTGTCATAGTGGATCCTGTGAGGAGGAGATTCTCTAAAACAATAAATCTATCCAGTTTGGAAGCCACCTTAGAAGCCCCTCCCCTTTTGTTGTTCCATGTCAAGGTTCCACTTATTATTTCAGTGTCCACTAGTCCCATGTTCATAATGAAGTCCTGGAAGGCTATGGAATCTTTGCCGAGCTGTCTAGTTCCTCCTTTTTTTCTCTGAAATAGGTCTTATCATGTTGAAATCTCTTGCAACTATCCAAGGCATATTAAGATGTCTTGCTCTTATATCCTCCAGAGAGGTGAGAAGATTGATTTTATCTACTTGCTTTTGAGGTCCATAAACTTTTGTAATCATATATATCTCATTATCACCTATAGGTTGACACACTAAAGACATATAATTCCTTAATGCTTCAACATCTAAGACTCTAGATTTTTGTCGATCCCACAGCATGAGAATCCCCCCTACTGAGTTATTTGCCTTGACCTCTAGATACTCATACTTGATTAACCACTTATTATGGATTTCCCTTATTTTATCCATCGAACATTTTGTCTCCTGAATGAAAACCATGTTTGGTTTTTCTTCTTTCATTTTGTTACTTAGATTCCTTTATTTCCTTCTACTCCCTATACCTCTAATATTCCAAGTTGTGAGCTTCATTAAGAAAGGTTAGTAAAGGAATAATTGGTGAGATATTTCATCTTACCTGAGTTAATCAATAGTTTTCCACATTCGTGTAGCAACTCATTCTACCTTTTTATTCATCTTTTCCTTCCTAAGTTCTTTGGAGATTGTGCAGGCCTGTGAATTCTCCATCATTTTTACCCCACTTGGCTCCTGGATTTCATGGTTTCTTTTGACACCAGTTCCCTTCGATTGTGACCTACATAAAAAGAGTTGTTGTACTCTGTCATAATCTTCTTCTGGCAGGGAGTCCATTCTTATGTTCTATCCTTGTTGCAGAAATTTCTCTAGATCTATATTTTCTCTATCTAAAATCTCCTGTAGTTCATGGTCCTCTATTCCTACCTCACTTGGCGTTATCTCATGGTCCCTACTAATCTCCACGTAGCTTGGTAGATCCTCCTTTTGTTGGTTGTTCACTGTGATATCCTCCATTTCAGATTCCTTATCCTACTCCTTAGTTACATTCTCCATGTCCTGGACTGTCTCCATGTTCTCCCTTGCTTCCTCTAGGATTTTGAAACTATTGTATCTTGTGTATCTATCCTCACTGAGCTTCCTGTGTGGACATTTACCCCCTTTTCCTTTGCCCTCAACCTTGGTGAAACCCTCATGATCTCTATCCAAAGTAGTTTTCTCATTGCCTTCCATATTGTTTGCTGGGCAGTCTCTGAATACATGGCCATGTTCATGACATTTACAACATCTAAATGGTATGTGCTAATAGTTGACAATCTACACCCACTCTTCATTATATACCTCTAAAATTATCACTTCTGAAAGGGCTCCAAATAGTTCTATTTCCACACATATTTGAGCAAAGGAGGTGTATTTTCCTTTCAGGGTTGCCTCTGAGATCTTTAGCAAATGCCCCAGCTTGTTGCCTATGGTTTTCAAATTTTCTGGTCGCCAATAATCTAGTGGAATGGATTATAGTCTAATCTAAACCGGGACCGATGTGAATGTGTCATGTTCTGAGACAAAGTTCATCATCCATTATCGGATGTAGAGTCCTGCTGCAACATAGAAATAAGGCACCCCTTCGAACACTATGTCTTTATCCTCTAGGCTCATAAACACCACCATGCAAAAGCCTTTAGAACCTAGATGTAAATGTATTTCTCCCTTTGGCTTTCAATGGCTCCTTATCTAGACAAATAACCATTCCATCGGCCATAACCCCATGAACTTACATATGATCACATGTTCTATCATATTTTCCCTGTGCGCTTGTATCGCTGGGCCACTTAATATGACCCAGGGAATAATGTTCAGCTTAGGTTTAAAAACTCTCGTAGTCCTTGTGGACGTCAATTTTTGGCTGTTGCCTCCATTCTCCTTCTCTTTACTTGTTTCCTGTTGATTCCCTTCATGATCCTGAGGTATGTTTCTTCCAACTATTCCCTTGCCTCTTACTTCTGAAACCCTTTCCAGCTATTTTTTGAAATGACTTCCTCCTGTGTCCTTACCTCCATCTGTGACTACCTGACTGTAGGAGGGAGTGGCGCTCCCCCCTGCGATTTCCACCATGGAACCCTAAGTCAACCCTAGCACCAATTCCAACTCTAGCTCAAGTTCTAGTTAACCCCCGCCTAACTCCCACTTTCGAAAAAAAAGGTGAGTGGGCTTGGCCTAGGTAAGTCACTCCTTGTGACTAGTCAACACCCTCACTTAGGTTTGAGCACAAGACCTCACCTTCTTTACAAGTCCGACTTTACCAACCAGCCGCCTCCGCCTACCTTATATATATATTATTGTTAATTAACTAAACCAAATGGATTTATATTAAACCTAAATATTAATATTGTAAACCTTATGAATAATATTACACCCTAGGAATGTGAACCCTTATATTAATAAATAGAGTGGATTGATATTATAAACCCATGGGAATAATAAACCTAAGGTATATAAAAAATAAGATAAATATTGTAAACCCTAGAATTATCATGGTTGAATTTTCTATTGAGACAATATTTGTCACAATGCGACATTCCACCATGTTTGGCCATGGTTAACCATGATTGATTTTTATATGCTAACAATCTTTGTCACAATGCAATGTTGGACCATGGTTGATTTTCATATTGAAAAAATCTTTGTCACAATGAGATGTTGGACCGTGGTTGACAATGATATAAACCAAGGGGGTTTATTTTATACCCAAGGATTAATATTATAATCCCTATGAATAATATTAACCCCTAGGAATAAGAACTTTTAGATTAATAAACTCAAGGGATTGATAATATAAACCAAAGGAAATAATAAACTAAAGGGATTAATATTAAAAACCCATGGGATTATAAACCTAAGGGAGTGATATTATAAACCAAGGAAATAGTAAACCCAAGTGATTAATACTAAAAACCCATGGGATTATAAACCCAAGTTAATAATATTATAATATTAAGGTATATCAACCCTAAAATAAATATTATAAACCCTAATATAAACATCACTAACTAAAATAAACATGGTTTACCATGGTTCTCATGGTTGATTTTCATATTGAGACAATCCTTGTCGTAATGTGACGTAGGAAGATAATCAACCATGTTTGACTATTATTGATTTCCATATCGACACAACATTTGTCACAATGTGATGTTGGACTGTGGTTGAACGTGGTTATATTATAAACCCAAGGAATTAGTAAACCCAAGGGATAAATATTATAAACCTAATTGATCAAAAAAGCCAAACGATCAATATTAAAAACACAAGGGATTTATAAACCTAGGAATTAATATTTTGAACCCAAGGGATTGATAAGCCCACAAGATTATTAATATTATAAACCCAAGGGATAAATATTAAAAACCGAGAGGGATTAATAGACCCTAGGAGATAATATTTGAAACCCAAGGGATTAATACATCCAAGGAATTATTGATATTATAAATCCAAGGAATTATTAATACTATAAACCCAGGGGACTAATAAACCAAGAGGTTTAATGTTATAATCCTAAAGAATTGGTATACCCAAGAGATAAATATCATAAACCTAAGCAGTCAACAAACCCAAGCGATGAATATTAAACATGCAAGGAATTAATATTTTCAACCTAAGGGATTGATATTTTAAACCAAGGGATTGATAAACCCACAATACTATTAACATTATAAACCCAAGAGAATAATAAACACTAGGAATTTTTAATATTATATAACCAACCACATTAGTAAATGTGGTTAAAAAATGCTCATAAATGTTAACAATATAAATATAATATTTATCATAAGTGTTAACATTGTTATTATATTTTTATTTTAATTAAAACTTAAATCATTATCAATTAATAAATATTATTTATTAGTAAATAATTAATAAATTAACAATAGTAACTAGTTAATTATTAGATTTATTTATTAAAAAAATTTAAAAAATATTATAATATATATTTTTAAATAATATAGTAATGTGTTATATTAATAATAATTATTAATTCATTTTTAATTAATATAATTAATTAATTTATTTGGTTCATTAATGATAATTATTTATTATTTTATTAAAAATTTACTTATTTATTTTTAATTATATTAATTATTGTTAATTAAATAATTCCAAGGGATTAGATTATACCCAAGGATTAATACTATTAAACCCTATGAATAATATTACACTCTAGGAACATGAACCCTTATATTAATAAACCCAAGGGATTCATATTGTAAACCCATGGGAATAATAAACTCAAGGGATTATAAACCCAAGGGAATAATATTACACCCAAGGGATTAATATTATAAATCAAAGGTATATCAACCCTATGATAAATATTGTAAACTCTAGAATTATGGTTGACCATGGTGTACTATGATCGAGTTCCATATGAGTACAATCTTTGTCACACTGCAATGTTGGACCATGGTTGATTTTCATATTGAGAAAATCTTTGTCACGATGAGATGTTAGAATATGATTATAAGACGAGGGATTTATATTAAACCCAAGGATTAATATTATAAAATTTATGAATAATATTAAAACCTATGAATAAGAACCCTTATATTAATAATCTCAAGTGAGTTATATTATATACCAAAGGGATTATACTGAAAACCTAAGGGATAACTATTATAAATCTAAGGTATAAAAACCCTAATATAAATATTGTAAACCCTAAATTAAACATCGTTGACCATGGTTTGATGTAACAACCCTGCTTAAATATCCATGTAAATATAAAAATATAATATCAGTCATGGGACACGTATTCCAAGATGAATGGTGGGAAAAAACATTCTCGTGGGGTGTCACTTTCCTTTATTATGGCTAAGGAAATTAGAAAAGGAAGTGGAAAAGGCTTTGAAAAGGCATGAGACATTTATTGGTATTTTATTTATGAAAATAAAGGAAAGTAGGAGAAAATGAAGGTGGAAAGTCACAGGTTACATATGAGAAGGAAATTGAACGAAAATAATGGAAATTGAAGAAAATAGAGGCCTCATTGATAAAAAGGCTTCTGAAGATTAGTTTGCAAGATTTTTCTTGACAGGTTTTGGTGGAGCTCTTTTCTATTCTCTCTCTCTCTCTCATACTCGTGGACACTTAGAGTTTCTTAGGGCACTCTTGGAGGAGTGTGGCATACTTGGGATTTGGAGCAAGAACGAAAATGGAAGAAAATATCAAGCAATGAAGAGCAAGATCAACAGCTACGACTAGATTTCCTTGCAGGGATTGCATTGCATGTATGGATTCATTTCTAGTTTTAGCATGCATGGCACATACATGTGGTTTCTTGGTTACAATCTATCATCGGCATGGATGATTTCATGGATTAATAGTGGTATTTCCTATCCTTTCCATTTCTTGCATATCCATGGTGTTGTGGGTTCATCTCTTCGTTTTTATGGTTGGTTCCCATGATTCCTTAGCTTGGGTTGAGTTACTAGTTCCTGGATCTTTGGTTGGACATATGCTTGGGAATCCCTATAATGGCTTCCGTTGAGGTACTAGTCCTAGAGCTTTGGTTGGAAAAATTCTATGGAAACCTGTAACAACTTGGGTTGAGTTACTAGTCCTAGAGCATTGGTTCGACAAATTCTCTAGAGACCTTGGTGGGTTGAGTGACTAGTCCTGGAGCCTTGGTTGGAAAAATTCTTTGGCGCCTAGTAGAAGCTATGAGTTGAGTTACTACTCCTAAAGGATTGGTTGGAAAAACTCTCTAGAGTCTGACAACAACTATGGGTTTATTTACTAGTCCAGGAAGTCGGGTTTGAACAAATGCTCTAGAACCCTGGATAGCTTGGGTAGAGACTAATCTAGTGACAGTTGGCCATGTTCGATGTGAGGTGGAATCATTATTTGATGGGATAAGGTGGGTTACCCTCTAGAAGCCTTGGATGGTTTTGATTGACGTTTTCTATGAGATACCATATTCATGCTTGGAATATGGCATGGGGGTGACTGGTTGAAGAGAGACATGGCTCAACCAATATATGGACAAGTGGAACATGGTAGTCCCACACCAGGTTGGATTTTGCATTATTAATATGAGGTTAGGTATCCTTGTTAATTTAGGAATATTATATTGGTTTATATGTGGATTATATGATTGTTGTTTCCTTGGTATTTTTATTGTTATTATGTTGGTTATGAACATGTATTATGTGAATGACTATGTATGGCTTTCATCATGGTTTTATTTGTAATTGAATGAACAATGTATCTATGGCATAATAGATGATAATGAAGCTAATGTGATAAGGAAAAAATGCCTCGTAGTGAATCTCAGACAAGAATGAGACCCATATGCTCAATTTTGTTGTTAAGTCCTATAGCTTTTATGTTTGTGACATGTTCGTTGAAATTCTTGGCATGGTTAGTAGGGGTCCAATCTAGTTATTGTCACTATTTTTTCAAATATATCATTGTTCTATTGTTTAACTCCATTTCTAATCTGGACATTGAGTTCTACGCAACGAACTTGGATTTGGACTTGAAAAAGTGGCACAAATCCCAGAGTTGTAGGCACAAGTTTTAGGAGAAAAGTCCCTAGACGCATGCATATGCATGTTGTGGGAGTGTTTGGAGCCTCGTGGACACATGCTTTTCCAGATTAAGGGAGTGTCAAAGGAATTAATAGTCTAAAACTTCAGTTGATCTCATGGGTTGGTTACCTGAGTGGTTGGGATTTCTCTTGGGAGTTCTGTTGCTAATATGGATGGTTTTTATGGTGTGTTTCCATTGATTCGACTTCCTTAACTAACACATAGGGAGTCAAATCATAACATAGTAACTTCTCGTCACATGTTTACCTAGTTGGTTAGTTGTATGGGAAGATGTGGGAGGAGGGCGTTACAAAGTGGTATCAAAGCATGGTTCACTCATCAAACTAGCTAGGTGGTGGGTTGGTCATGCATTCATGTCCGTTTCATATGTGTTCCTTATGCTTGTAGTCCATGTGCTTGCTGCATTTGCATGGTGTTTATCATGGTTTTAGTGATATCGCCATGTGAACTTTGATTATGTTGTTGTTGGGATTCTTTAGTCATGGATGCATGTCAGGTTTATATGCATTTGTTATTCATGTCAGTGTCGATATGTTATTATGCATGCATTGTCATGGTTATAGTTATGCATGTATAGTAGGTCAAACATCCATTCTGAGGTCATGGTATGCATTTTTGGTCATCATGATGATGTTGGTTGTTATGATGTTGATGTGTTGGTTGAGATAGAGCAAGATATGTAGATTACCAGAGCAATATTGCAACACTATAATTCATGGTAAGAGCATATCATCATACAGGTTTGCACAGTGTGCGTGCACGTATGTGGGTAATGGTTGTTATAAGAATTAGGGTTACTTATATAATTCTCATTCTATTGTTGTTATGGTTGCATGCATGGCAGATGTTAGGTGATTAGTGTAGTCCTATTCACACGTGTTAAATAGTCATGCATGGTACTAACTTGTAGCTATTTTATGTTCGTTAACTTGATGATTATGCTATATGTTGTTGATGGGTATGCTATATGTTAAATTGTTATTGTTATGTGTTAGTTAGCTTGATGATTATGTTATATGTTGTTCATGAGCATGATATATAACTTGTTGATGTTATATGCTAGTAGCTTGATTATTCGGGTTATTACATTAAGATCTTGATGTTATATGTGTCCTACTAATTTGGGTTGGTCTATGTAGATGGCTAGGGTTATGAAATTTAGGTATGATTTGACTTAATTTGTGACATTGTGTTGTACTAATCTAAATTGATAGTACATATGTGATTCTTATGCATGAATGAAAATTGTTTATGAGTTTATGATGTGAACATGTTAGTTAGTTAATTAGTTAATGTTATGGATATCATGATGTTATTTATGGTTGAGTTGATGTGTTGGGAAGTTATATCGTGCTAACCTAGATTGGTTGTGCAAAAAATATAGCCTCCCCTGAGATACATTAAGGTATGAGCTTGCTTATGTCATCTACTTTGTGCTTGAATGTTTGATTATGTCGTATATTTGGTGTTTGAGTGTTTGTGTCTACTATGACATCTATCTGTTGTTGAATGTTTGATTAATCACATGATATAAGTATGCATCTATAAGATTTGGTCAAGAAATAATCTTGTTTTAGGATGGTCGTACTAACACATACGTGTTGAGACGTTCGATATGTACTTGAATCTAACATTATGTATTATAACTGATGAATATGAGCTGATTTTGATTATGACATGGTTGTTATACTTGTTTAAGGTTGATTTCCAAGTAATAGATATGTTGCCTTGATCTTTGAAATAGGTGATCGACATGTGTGAAGAGTTGTAGGAAACATGCTTGGTATTGGCATGACAATGTAATGGTTGATTTGTTTATATAACTATCCATTGGGTGATGTGAAAGTACATAGTAAGACTCAGTTGCAATGAGGTAAAGGTAAAAGAAATGAATTGGGTGAGAATTACCTTGGTTATGTTTGTAAATCGCAATTCCAAACAAATGAATGATTTTCATCTAGGAAGTCTTTTTAACCCTTATTTGTTTGAAATTATGTGCATACATGCTATATTCATGGATATGTATTTGACAGGTATATCAGCTAAGTTATAGTTAGAGCTGGATCCATCAAGGAATTAGAGTCCCTTGAGAGATGGCATGGATGCGTTCGGTTACAAGGCAGTGTTCTTTGCACAACAAGATAAGGTAACCTGTGTATTGTTATGTTTATTTATGCACTGACAATTATTTTTTTATGGCAGTAGGATGCAAAGGATTCCATAGGAAAGAGACTACCATGAATTCACGAAGAATGGTCATCTTGGTGTTTCCCTTTGAGGCTTTGGGAACCATGGGGATTGAGTCATGGTGTTTGTTGCTAATATTGTGATCTTGGTCTTTTCTTATTTGTTGTGCTTGATTGAGACTTTATTTATGTCTAGTGTATGAACATGCCAATTTTTTTGTGGTGCCGTATTACTATTAGTTTTCATGGTTTTCTCTTGTTTCCTTCTTGTTATTTCCTTTTACTTTTTGATTCTCGGGAATTGGTTGGGAAAAGAGGAAAAATAGTGGACCTTGGGAAGAGCTTAATGAAACCCAACATGTAATAAAGCTTTGTGCATGTATAAGGGAAAATGAAGGCAAGAGTATGACAATAAGTTGGATTGGTTGGGTCCATTGGGGTAAATGGACAACGGCACAGAAATCATGTGAAAGGTAATAGGAAAGGTGAAGTAAATGGATCTGAGGCATCAAATGCCTTGGCTATGTTGCAAACAATTCTTCTTAATGTTGTGCATGGTGTGCACAGATAAAGGGAGTTATCTTAACCTTCAATTTATGATATATGGTAATTATATTATTATCATGATTATGTTGATGCTTATATATGTATACATGTATGTATGTATGTCATGTCTAACATAGTAATCATGGATATTGGTTGTTTAATGCTAATGTTTATATGTATATATGTGTGTATGTGTGTCATTGTCTAATAGGATCATGATTCTTTCATGCTAATATTTATGTATATGTATCTATGTATCTATGTCATTGCCTGACAAGGTTGTCAAGGATCATTCTTGTGGAGAAATGATTTCTTATGCATGTGAGTGGCATGACGAGGTTCCTAATATTATGGGGAATCAAGTTGGGAGAGTAATCATGACAAATATACAAGGTCTTATTCATGTGGATATTAATTGATAGTATATGCTTGTATTATGCCTATGTTTATGTTATGATAGGTAACATTGAAGGATACATCAACAAAATGAAACCAGTGTGGTTGTGACATGCTAGGACAAGTATGGATAAGACGTTGGAAGCAAGGTTGATTAGTAGAGACAATGTGGTCTTGGATGTCTAGTACTACTGTACTTCATTTTACATGTTGCATCTGTGATGTTGTGCACATGCAGCGTTGTATATATGGTGTGTATACATGTTGTTTATGCAATGTTATGTACAGAGTGGTATCGATGGTGATGTGCACTTATTGGATATGCGGTATTGTGTTGGTTTTCACAATAACTAATTTTTCTTAGTAGCTCCACTCACTTATATGTTTTTGGCACGTCATTGCATATGGTTTTCACATAAACTATTCAGTGGCTCCGGTCCCTTATACGTTTTTGGCATGTCATTGCATATTGATTTTTCATAGACTGAATTCTGTTGGTGGATCCACTCCCTTATACGTTTTTGGCATGTCATTGCATATGGTTTTCACATAGACTAAGTTTTCTCGGTGCATCCGCTCCCTTATATGTTTTTGGCATGTCATTTCATATGGTTTTTGCATAGACTATGAGTTTTCTCTGTGGATCCGCTCCCTTATATGTTTTTGGCATTTCATTGGATATGGTTTTCACATAGACTATGAGTTTTATCAATGGATTTTATCTCTACATTTGATTCAAGATGTACAAGTCTGTTTAATATGAATTAGATAATGAGTCCTCTTCTTTATTGTCTTATTTATTACTTCCATTAGACACTAGTTTCCTACATATTTTGTTAAAGGAAACAAAGACAATAGTATGGTGACATACTCAGTATGTAAGTGTCTGCCAGCATAATAACCAATATTAAGCATCTCATATTCATCCTAAATGGACTATACAGAGACATACATTACAAGCATTGATAGATGATATTACAAATCACCAAGTATTGGTGATAAGGAAACACCCAAGAAAAAACATAAGCACAATCCAAGTTGGTTTCATCAACTATGTTGTTCATGTACCAAAAGTTTATTATAAAACATTACAACCATAAATTAAAACCCATAAAAGATCACAGTTTTGTTATTATTTTTCCTAACAACGTATTAAGATTTAAGAAATGGTTGGACCAAAATGTGCAATATCACTTTTGTATAGCAATTTTCTCCACAGAGACCATGAGTTTGTCAGACTGACCCCACATGGGTTCCAGACAAGTGGCTCCTTTGGTAAACAAGTATCCTTTTCAATAGACAAAAGCCACAAATAAGCATTACTCTTTTAAAATAGTGAAACAAATTTAGCAAGCTTTGCAAACATAGGTAGTGCCTTGGTGACTTTCATGAATCGGGGTACTCATTTATGTACCCCATCTTTATCTTTTTTATCACATATCATGGTTCACAATTCACTTGGTTTCACTGTAAATTTTCTTTTATCCATGCTCAATATTTTTAGTTTTTTCGAATATCCCATTCCAGTGGAGTCCTTTATCCTACTACGATATTAACAAAAAAATTTACTACCAGAATAATTATGTCAAGATGAAGCCTAAAACTAAAATCAATTACGAAAACTAACATAATTTACAAAACAAACATACTGATTGAATGACTCAAAAACAAAAATGAACATGACCAACTCTCACAATTTAGATTGTGAGACTAGAAAGTGGAAGACAAACAAACCCCAAGGCATAGTGAGGAAATATAGCATGTAAAATATATGCAATAGGAACAATACTAAGTATGGCAAGCTTGTAATCCCAATGTACCCTTTCTGGAACAATACCTTTTACAATCTCCAAATGAACATCAATGATAATCCAACAACTAATATTACTTATGTTTGACTAGAATTAGACCATTGAACAATATGGATGATGATAGCCTGGTTAGTCTCAACTTCACTAGAAAACTAAACATTAGCATAACCTAAACCAAATCACTCAAATCAAATCATGATACTAGAATTTGAACAACCCACAAGACCTAGTGAATTAACACAATGTGTAGAATGTGCAACATCAACATGACTAAGGGTTGTCAACATGCAATCCTAATGTACCTTCTCTAAAATGATGCTTGCTACAATTTCCAAATGCACATTAATACCTATCAACGAACTAATATTGAGTAATATTGGACCATATTGACCAAAGTGGATGATGGTATTTGGTGCCTCAACTGTACAGAGTTATGGCTATCAACAACAATTAGAAGAGAGATTATTTTTTGTTATGCAAATATACTCTAGAACATGAGAATATGTAACAACTCCTTTTCCATAAAGACCCATGTATATAAACTATTTGTGTAAATTATTTATTTGTGAAAATAAGTTGATGACTAGTCTAAATGGAGGGACATATGAATCCAAAGTTCTAAGAGGGAAATCCTATGTTGGTTTGTTGCATTGACATTGAATGCCTATTGCAGATTCGTTGGTTTCCCTATGGCCTGTCATACGAAGGCCTATACAAACCACCCTTAATTATCATAACTATGTTCCTAATGAAGTACTAGCCTACACCAACAAGCATTTTAGTCGGAGTGGGAATCCTGAGTGGAGGATGGCATCATACTACTCCCTCTCCTTATGAAATGTGGATATAGAGAAAGAAAGAAGTGGACAAAAAATTCCTTGAGTGTGAAGGAAGAAGGATTGAGAAAATTTGGTCTTTTAGCATTGTGGAAAGGATATTGGTCAAAGTGTGTATAGAAGGCATAGAGAAATTGGTGCAAGACATTTATTATGCAGAGAGCACTTAGACGAGTTGAGTATGAATACAACTATTTATAATAATGCCTCACATCATGAATTGGTCAATGAGTTTGGGTGAGCACCCCAGAACATGACTTAACATGTGCGACGAGTGGGTGTAGTTGGTTAAGGGCACACCCCAGCCAACACTTGAGCGTATGGTTATGTATATTGCATGGAGGAGATGTGTGTCAGCCAAAGCATTTTGGTGAGTCAAATTGCATGGGTGTGGTGTGTCAACCCCATAGGACTTGAAGGGACATGAACCTTTTGTCTCCATACACCCCATATATATATAGCCATGTGTATGAAGAGGATAATTCATAATAACTTCATCGATCACATAAACTTGCACGATTGGTTCATGGTGAAGAAGGATGCAAATTATCTTCTCAAAAATCAAACTTTGTCATGGGGATGGTTCTAGAGTTTTTGGGCATGTAATTAAGGTCACTCTTCAACTTGAGTTGCATATTTCTTGGAGAAGGGGACCAGTACCAAGTTTAAAACATGTGTGTTTTTGGTAGGTCTATGCTACTAAGTGGAAAATGAATTAGCACATGAGCCAAGTTTCATTTGTAGATATTGTAGGTAGGGTTAGGTGAGACCTGAGTCCTTGGTATTTGAATTTTTTGATATTTAGATGGATTTTTAGGTCATGGGATGCTTCATAGAATATTTTTTTGGAAAAACTCACATTAAGATGCTAGTAGTCTAGAAGAGATGGTTGTCACATGGATCCACCTAAGATTATCACACCCAAAGTGTGATGTACTACATAACATGTCAATGGACGTGGCTATTACTATGACATGGAATCATAAATGGTTATTGACATGATGATGAACTAACATTATATAACAATAATTTTCAATATAACAAGAGAAAACATTATAAAGGAAACCCTAGTTTTGTTTACCCTAGTTTTTCTCAACATCTATGGTCTTGGAAAATTTGCAATGTAGAAATAAAAAATTGCTTGAAATCAAATGAAATGAAAAACTAAATCATGCACCTGTTAGCCAAGAACTTGGTGGGTTATAGTTGAGTAGTACATCGATGATTTTGTTTTTGCATATATGTCTCCAACCATAGTTAATATTTCAAATATAGATATGTGAATGAAAGTTCTTGTAAAACAAAAGGAGGATAATTTAGATGTGATAAATAATTAATAAAATAGAAGAAAAATCATACCATTCCCTTATGCCCAATTAATATATTAATATTTTCTCCTACTAGCCTACATGAAAAATGATAGTTTATGGTCTTTCACTGAAATTAAAAGACAATTTTCAAAGAAACAAAAATACTACATCAATTTTTTTCATGGAAAATAATTTTATTTCTTATAAGCCTTTATGTAACTCCCACTTAGCCAAGACATACAAGAAAAATATCAAACAATTTTTTTTGTCTCATCTAAACCCTTACCATTTTGAGTTGTTTTCTTTAGATTGTTATTCCACTTCAACATCTGAATTGAAACTAGTTGTTTTACACATGTTGATGAAACCAATGAGGCAAAATTTGATTAAATTTGACCATATATTAAAAATATTTTCTTGAATAAATAATAATTGAAAATACTTTCATGTATCAATACCTCAATGATCTCCTCTTGGTTTCAAGAATAAATTGCTTGAATAGTTTAATCTTGAAGAAAATCTCTCTCCACTTGATGAAGCAACAATGAGGTCGACATTAGCTTTGTTGTTGTGTTGTTGGATTAAGGGCCAACCACATGAAGTTGGAAGTTGTCATGGCATCTGCCACCCCCTAACATCACTCTCAATTGCCATTACCCAATTTATCTACTATATAGGAAATAGTTGAAAGAAATACATTAAAATACATAAAAATAAATAAATACAAAGATTCATTCCTTCATTAATTTATAAATCCATAAAATATTTCATCTCAATAAATTTTATCATAAAAAATATGTTTATATAATATAAAACAATGTCATGTACATAAAGAGACATATAGAAATTATTCATTAACATATAACATTCATTCTTTAATCATATACACAAAATACTTCATCTCAAAAAAAATTATCATAAAAAATATGCTTTCATAATATGGTAAGTGATGTTTATAAATATATAATTATTACAATCATTTATTTTTATTTTTATTTATTTTGTATGGTCTAGTCATATACTCATGATATTGTCAAGGTTGCCGCAAGAAGGGTGGATCATCAACTATAACAAAAGATAATTGTAAAATTGATATTTTTGTTATTATTCGATAATAAAAATAGCATTATAGTTTTCTTTACCTCGTGTAATAGTTGACACTTCGACCTTGTTGTTAAGGTAAATCCTCTCTGCAGACAAAGACGATCCCTCTACCCCAATGTGTGGGTCTAGAAGCTAAAATGACAATCATCTAGACATATTCCTATGTTACAATTGAAAAGAAGAACGAAAGAGATGACCTACCTCATTCTAATGTTATTTCGATCTCCTTTGTTGAAGACTTTGAACTACTTGTATGATGAGTTTGTTTCCTCTTCTCCCAATGTTTATGCACCTGCATAAGTGATAAAGACACAATAAGGCATGCCAAGACATATAGAAAATCCAATAGAAACCTACTTAACTGATCAAGGAATTTCAAGCTAAATGATACATGAACATCGACTTTTGGGAATATGAAGTAGTAGTTTTGTATTATTATAAAATAAATGGAATTTACAACCAAATACTTGATGTCAATAGGCTCTCCTTGAGTGGTAATCCAAGTCCAAGTGAAGAAATATACAAGCACTCTTTCTCCAAGTCAAATGAATAGCCTCTAGGCACAATCTCAACATAAGGGTGTAAATAGACATAGACCAACCATTTGGGAATGGGAGAATATGAATATATAGGGATGGAGAGGGAGTTAGGATCTCTCCAAAGATAGGAGTAGGCCCTTATCTCATTGAGGTAGCTCATAGGAATAAGACCAAGAGGCCAAGTGGCGAGAATTTGACTTCATCTAAGCCGAATAACCTCCATCTCGCCGCTCTAGAAGCTTCTAGATCGCGAAGCTTCTCATGCTCTTTGGGAAAATTTCCTTTTTGGGATCATCGTGGGTATATAAGTGAACATAGCAATGCCATTGTAGGTCAAGTATGGTGCAACAAGAAATCATCGTTCTTTTTAGTCTCATAAGGGCAATGATTCTAAAATTAGGGTTTTAGAGCTATTTCCTTTAGGGGAAGCTCAAGGCATTTTCCAATCAAAGATTTAGGGAGGATATGAGCTACATATATAAATAAGTACACCGCATGATGGTCATGTTTCGGGCACTTCGGGTTATGTCCGAGGGAAGTGCAGGAGATGTGACAAAATACTATGTAACAGATGCCCCCTAAAGGATGAAGGCAGAACGAAGAGTGATGGCGGAGATGGTTTACGTGCTTTTGCAAGGATGAGAAAAAACACTGTCCGGAGACCTGCAAATCAAGGACACATATACATATACATATCTGGTATCAAAACATGAATCCATGGTATGGACACAGCCATATGGATAATAAGGACTATATCAAAGGATCCATGGCATGGGCACAACCATCCAAATGAGAAGGATCATATGTAAATCTAAGATCCAATGTATGGATGCAACCACTTGATATAAAAAAGGATCATCATAAATGTAAAGTCCCACGGTATGGTCACAACCATCCATATAGCAAAAACATGTGTACAATCATGAATAACATATAACTCCACGCAACCTAAGCCATATCAGACAAGACTTAGGGTCTTGTGCTCTATCCCGACCCAATCAAAGCACGAATTCTAACATGCGAATAAATGTGTCGAAGTCGAACATTCTAGAAAACCACCTGATTATCAGCCAGTGATGTGAATTTTTAACAGACACAAGAGGAACCACTAATAATGACAATGGTTCTCAAGGTACGATAATATAATCTATGAATGTGATAATGAAGCTAAATTCCAACAGTCATGGAATCATTTGATAGAAGGCCAGTAATGAAAACCTATTGTTGGATGCAAATAACTTGCCATTAAATGATGCAATCTCCAAGGTACTAAAAGGGAGTTTCTAAGTTATCTTCCTATATAATGAGTTGAAGTCTATAGGAAGTAACTCGTCAAAGGAGGGTCATGATGGTTCCCTCATCATCAACATGAAACAAGGAATAAAGTGGAATGAAATGAATAAGATCCAATAATGTAACCGAAAGGTTAGACAATGTATAGGTAGTAAAATACAGATAGGACTTCTCTTGAATATATTGGTGACACAATTCCGGAGTGTGGCATAATTTGACTCAACATAGGACCAAGGTTCATAATGACAAAGTGGATTACCCAAACCTAGAAGGACAAGTGACTAAGTGAGGATATTCCAAACCCAACAGGAGAAACAAATGAGTGTCATGCTTAAGAGAGACATGCTTCTTATACAATAGATGTTTCAATTTCACTTTTTTCCCACTGTTTCTAGTGAGTACCTCTTTATTTTTACACAAGCTTTGAGAGGATATCATATGCTTGTCATATAAGTTCATCCTTCAGATGAATCCATCCTAGTAAGTTTTAAGAGTCCTAGGAAGGAGAAACTCGATCTCATGATGGTGACTATTCTTTTGTCATAAAAATTTTAAAGAGTCCAGCAAAAGAGAAACTCAATGACTTTTTCATATTTAGAGGGTTTGAAAAAAAGATGAAAAAGAAAACTCCATCATGTCCCTTTTCAAAATTTGTCCCTCAAACCCGAAAGGGTGGAAAATAATATTCAAGAGAACCTCTTGACCCTAGCAACCAAGGTGTACCTTTTTCGTAAATAGTCAATCTCAACTTGAAAAAGGGGTAAACATAGACTGAGACGACATCAATTCATTTAATTTTAATGAGCTAAAAAAGGCAAGTACTCAACAATATTTTCATATTTTTCAAGTATGAAAAGAGTTAAAATGGGACTCCACCTGGAGGAAGGAGTGGTATAGAACGATACCAACTAGCTCTGGTAATAATGTAACTTCTCAAAAACATGTAATGGTCAGGAGGATGGATTAAGACCACTCATCACAGATGTTCTCTAGGCAAGGGTAAAACAATCAAGTGAAATCATATGATCGGCCAAAGGGATTGTGACAATGGTAATGAAAGAACCAAGGCTCATTTGGAAAAATAGGGTGATAAAAAAATGACAATCACGAGATGTAAAGTGGGTATGGTTTCATTTTTTCACAAGCTTGAAACATGGGAAACTATGCTTGAGTATACTTGAGGATGGTTTCATTTTACACAAGCTTGAAATAATGATAAGCTATGCATGAGATAAGTTTGCATGCCCTCGGCATAATGACTCAATTCAAAGTACATTCCTCACAAGCTTCATTTTATTCACCTAAGTAGACTACCAATTACTAATAGGTGAATGGAATGAAGGTTCACATACAAGATCAAGTGAAATACTCGACTGGGATTTTACAAGAACTAATCAGAGACTCGAATTGGAAGGGGATTTGTTTCATTTTTTAATGAGTTTGACACACGTAAAGGAACTCATGACACCTTGTTTCATTTTTTACCGAGCTTGACACAAGTAAAAGAACTCTGCCCATGGAGACCTATTTCATTTTTTAATGAGGTTGGAATAGTGAAAGAACTATGCTCATGACCCTTGTTTCATTTTTTAATGAGCTTGACACAAGACAAGGAACATTGCTCCACCACCTTCATCACAGACCAAAAGAGGCCATGGCTTCCAAGATGTTCTCATCAGATGGGAGAACAACACTCTGGAAGGGATACATGTCCAAGGATCCAAATGAGAAATCAATCTCCAATGCCCCCAGTACATGGTGTAATACATCACCTACGAGATCATCAATAGACGTGGGCATTGAAGAGGCGACCACATAATTACCCTATGGCAAGGGTGATATTGCTTTCACATAAGAACCATTTAGGCATGATGGTTGAGTAGGAGCTGATTCAAGACCAATGAATGTAAGCCAATCAATGATCTAAATGTTTCCTTCATTCAGGAAACACATAACTTGAAAGAGGGAAGAGACAAGAGCTCCCACTAAATAAACATATCACGACCAAGGAGTAGATTAAAATATAAAGGGTCTTGGACAATCATCATCTCTATATAGATAGTCTTTCCTCCCAAGTAATAGGTAATGTAGGAAGGATCCCTAGTGGTTGACTGGTTCCTTTGCTGAAAGCCAACAAATTCAGGGTGATGAGGACAATCTAAGGAGAACCTAAAGCTTGCCAAGCAGTTCAGGCAAAAATTATAATAGACGCACCCTTGTCTATGACTGTGATAGGTATGGCCATATGTTAAGCTTTTATTGTAATCTAGAAAGGCGCATAAGACAAAAGACAATATTGTGCCAGTCAACTCCAATCAAAAGAAGTGACTAAACTACTTGAAGGGGGTGTTGTAGGAACATGAGAGCTTCTATCTTTCTCTATGGGAATAAGAGAACTTCTCTCATGCACCTCAGGAACATGAGGATTTCTCTCCAATTCATTCGAAACTGAAGAAACCAGAAGAATGTGAGTGGTATGGGGTTCACTCTCTACCAGGAAGGTATGGTTAATTGAAGGTTGAGTAAGGTCTACTGTTTTCTCAATCAATGGTTGGTTGAGAACAAACTCATCAGACTCACTTTCAGAGAGAGTGGGGTTGACCAAATATGACTTTTGATCAATCATTAGATCAACTAGTGAAGGATCAGGGAAAAGATTTCGATACAAAGTCAGAAGATGAGGTTGAGAAGATGTAAGGTTTTCAAACTCTTTGGAAGCTTCACCCAGAAGAGGACAAAGGTGAATAGGGTGATTACCTTCACACAACTTATAAGGAAATTTCACTTTTTCCTTTTTCTAATAGGATTTACTAGTTGAAGGTTTATGACCAACATGATCACTAGAGGTTGATGAAAAAACTCACTGTGAACCTGTGGACCACACTTCTAAGACCTTGGAATACGAGGACAATTCCAAAGAAGGTGTTCACCCTTACATAACATGCAAGGGAATTCTACTTTTTGGGGCTCGTTTGAATATTTTTCTTCATTAGTTGCATCTTTAGCAATGGCTTCTTGGTTTCCCTCTTACTTATTTTTATTCTTCTTCTTTGGCCTCTTCTTCCTCTTCTTAGCTTCCTGATTACTAGAATCCAAACTTTCACTAGGTGAAGAAGAAGAACAAGGTGAATAAACAGGTGAAGAAGGCAAGGGGTCAACTTTAGGATCATCACGACGTTGATGTTGTTCAGGTGGAGGAGAACTTGGTTGAAAAGAATCTTGAACACTTGCAACCACTGAGGTCAAAAATAACCAAACTGGCGAACCAATGGTCAATCCAGGAAGGGACGATGTTTCCATATAGGGAGCACCAGTATTTCCAAAAGAAGGAAAAGGGCTAGGATTCCCATCAGAGGGGTTACTGGTAGACTCAAGAAATGTTGCCATCGGTATCAACCTAAGATCTACTAAGGAGTATTTCCATAGGAACAATGTTGTTCCGCAGTCAATTCATTTTATAATTTGAAACAAAAACTTTTCCTTTTCATGTTTTAAGAGTCGAGAAAAGGATGAAAAGGTGACTCTAGTCACTTTCATTGATTTAGCAAGATTGAAAGTACAAGTACTCGAGGACCTTTTCAAGTTTAAGGAGTCAGAAAATATCGAAATGACTACTCAAGATAATCTAGGAAAAAGGGATTAGCAAGTAAACCGTGAACTACAATATACACCTTAGCAAATAAATTTACTAAGGACTTGACATACGTGTAGGCAATCACCCCGAATGTTGTGTTCGGTGTATCATGTTTACAGGGCGGCAAACTTGACTTCCTTTGGATAATGGTTTGTAACCTATGATAGTATCCCTTTATATACTCAACAATATGGCAAATCCATGCTAGCACTGTCTAATGCAAGAGTATTGTGAACCACAACTGCTAAGTTTTATAGACATTGGAACAAATCTCTAGCCTAGGCCACTAGGTATGAGCATTAATGTTTCAAATGCTCCTTAGATTAATTGATATATTTTAAGTTAATATTCAATTATGATTCAGTTTTGAGGCTAAAAACAATGTCACGTGAACACCTATGATGCAACTGTATGATGAAAATGAAACTTTTCATTTGTTTCAATGAAAGCTAGACTAAATCAAGTGAAGAAATCTCAATCAATAATGCATCAAACAAAATGCATCATGAAAAATGTATTCCACTAACTTTCAATTTCATCTTCCAAATGTAATTCCAAAAGAAAAAAAGATTTCCACTTTTCACTATCCTAAATGCAACTTTTTTGAAAGAAAAAAGATTCTACTTTACAAATATGCACTTATATGAACTATTATTTTCTTTTCATTTTGAATGATTTAATGCACCTAATACAATATTTAGCTCTCATTCACTAAAAAATGTGATCTATTTTCAATGATGAATCTCAAAAAAAACTTTTTAATGCAACTAATCTAATGCATTTTCAAGAAAAGTAAATTTCGAAATACAAGCTAAAATAAATACAAAATGATGTTTTCAATGATTTCCACAAAAAACAAAATTCGATCAATGAGAAAAACAAGTATCTCAATGATAAAAGAAAGTAGCGAGTGATGACTAATTGAATAGAAACACGAACTTAATCAGATTTCACTTCAAAGCCAATGAGACAATTTTGAAAATTAATCAAGGCAATCAATCAAAAACACCATAGACACTCTAGAAAATCACTGATAGAAGACATAAAGACTGGAAAAAATAAGAAAAACCCTATTTTCTCTTATATTCTGAGATCATCGTGCCTTCCATAGGCAAAACAATGATCATTGCGATTGTAATTAAAACATCCGCAATGTCATCGCGACTGTGAGAGGCAAACCTGCTATGGGCGAGAACAATGAAGAAAAAATAATTAATCTTCAAGACCATACAAAAATTCAATGTTCTCAAGCAATCACCATCAAGTGAAAATAGTTATAGAAAAGAAAACAAGCTACAAAACTCACGGATGGTCAAAATCATCACAAAAGCAAGGTGATTGATGGGATGGAAAGGATCATAGGCTCCCTAGTGGAGTCACCATTTTTTTGTTAGGGTAAATCCTCTCTGTGGACAAAGATAATCCCTCTAGCCCAATGCGTGGGTCTAGAAACTGAAGTGACAATAAACTAGACATCTTCGCAAGATACAATTGAAAAGAAGAATGAAAGAGATGGCCTACCTTGTTCTGATGCTATTCCGATCTCCTTTATTGAAGACCCTAAACCATTTGTATCACAGTTTTGTTCCTACTTCTCTCAGTTTTTATGCACCTACACAAGTGATCAAGGCACAATAAGGCATGCCAAAACAAATAGAAAATCCAATAGCAACCTACTTAACTGATCAAGGAATGTCAAGCTAAATGATACATGAACATATGCATTTTGGGAAGATGAACCAACGGTTCTATATTATTAGAGAATAAAGGGAATTTTACAACCCAAACCTTGATTTCGATAGGCTTTCCTTGAGTGGTAATCCAAGTCCAAGCCAAGAACTCCCAAAGCACTCTTTCTCCATGTCAAATGAATAGCCTCTAGGCACAACATCACCATAAGGGTGAAAATACACATAGAACAACCATTTGGGAATGGGAGAAGATGAATATATAGGAAGGGAAAGCAAGTTATGATCTCTCAAAAGATAGGAGTATGCCCTTATCTCAAGGAGGTAGCTCATAGGGATAAGATCAAGAGGCCATGTTGGGAGAATTTGACCTCATCTATGCCAAACAACCTTCATCTCGCCGCTATGAAATCTTCTAGATCATGAAGATTCTCATACTATTTGGGAAAATTTCCTTTTTGGATCATCATGGTTATACAAGTGAATAGATCAATTCCATCATGGGTAAACTACAGTGCAACATGAGATCATCATTGTTCTTAGTCTCATAAGGGCAATGATTCTCAAATTAGGGTTTTAGATCTATTTCCTTCAAGGAAAGTTCAAGGTATTTTCTAATCTAAGCTATAGGGAGGATATGAGATACATATCTGAATAAGTACACTACATGATGGTCATGTTTTAGGCATTTCAGTGTATTTCACAAGGAATTACAGGAGGTGTGACAAAATATTTTGTAACAGACCTCCCTGTAATTGTTTCTACAATTCACATTTTTGGCTTCCTCTTTATAATTTGCTTCTAAGATTTTCTACTTCCTCTCCATTTCTCAATTCTCTAATATTTTCTCTTAATTATTGAATGAATTCTTCACTTCTCTCCTTAGAGGGTGAAATAGTAGGTTATTTACACTTATTGGTCACTATGCATTTGAGTTTACCTGAACAATTTGACTTGAACCCGACTTGTAGGCTTGTAATGAAGACCGAATTGATTATCTTCTATTTGGAGGCCAACTTTGAAGGATCAAGGGTAATCCTTTCGGGAGAAGGAACTAATTTCGTGGAGGAGATAGTTAGACATGAACACATTATTCCTTCCTTGACCTTAAGAATCCCATGAATGGTGTCTTACAAAAATGGCTTTGACTTTCACTCAACAAAAAATTGTCTTCACAATGCCTTAAAAATGTATTTGAAGGAAAACATTTAGGAAAATAGATTTAATAGCCCTACCCTTTTCTCATTGATTATTTTCTTTTTTTAATGGCTACGCAGTCAAAGGAACATTTTTTGTTCACAAAATATTTCCATGTAAAACAATTCATTTTTGAGAGTCGGTGACAAAAGTTGAAGGAGGCGAAAATTATGTTCGTTACCCAAGTATCAAATCCTTGACAATCTGTGGAATGATATATAAGTTGAGCACAACATCCCTTTCAATATATTTCATCACATTTCTTACTTATGAAGAGGTTCCAAAACATTTCTTTACTAAGCTTGTAGTCAATGCTATAGAAAAAATTCAGAATGAACTTAAAGATGAAACAAAAGCTTGGAAAGTTGTAAAGAAATATAGATATTTAGATGATCACCACATATGCCATAGAAATTTATCATGTTGAATTCTTTTGCATGAATGAATTGTTATTTGATTGAATGGAACCATCCTTGGGTACCATGAAAGAAATGTGAAGCTACAGGATGAGGATAAATCACTATTATATTGGATCATTTTCGTTGTTGTAAGTAAGCATGTCTAAATTATATTAGCTAAACCAAATTTACAATATGTACATTCATGAGTTTTTTCTCTTCCTCAGAGCAAGGAAACTAGAGAGATAAGACAAGAGTTCTTTGCTCCTAGAGGGGGAAACCAGAGTTAACATTATTTTTCCCAAAGATAGAACCGTAAAAACTGCAAGGGAGAGAAAGGAATCACTATGCCTAGACTGTTGACTAGTGAGAAATGGTAGTTTTACATTGAGGCATAGAGAAAAGACCCTCAGTCTTAGAATTATCACACTTAGGCTGAGTTTCAACTGTGTTATCGCATTGGTATTTTCTCAAGAAAAACAGTCTTCTGTATTCCATTAATCAAAAGGAGAAACAAGCCAACCTGAGTCTGCTGTAAATACTGCTGGATGATGGAGTTATTTTGGAGCTATACAGAAGCTAAGCTCTGAAGCTATACAAAAGTTGAGCTAGAGCCACCATGCCCTTGAGAAGTTCCACAAACCTACAATGAACTTCCCTCCTCCATTATTTCCTACAAAATGTAGCATCCATAAGGGCTAGGGCTAGGTAGGGAAGAAGGGGGAGCATTTGGGTTGTCTGGAGCTAGGGGAGCTTTGCAAGAAGGAGGGGGGAGGAGATTGTAGGAGGGGAGTGTACAAGAGACCTGACCAACGAGGGGACCATGGGAGGTTAATCAATGCCCAGGTCCCTACAGGCTAGCCTCTTCATCAATTTGATGAGTGGCTTTGTCCTTAATCTCTTCTTGTTCTTTCAACTGTAATGTTAGAAGGCTTCACAAGGCCTAGAGGCCTGAGTGCCATGACACATATACTCTTCCTCCATAGCCATGAACCTACTGTGGATAATATATGGAATGGTGTGGTTGAGGATGGTTGAAATGGAGTGGTCATCTAGGGTTGTGGGGGGTCTTGCTCTACCTCATCCACATCCCAGACAATGGCCATGCCCTCTTTCCCCACTCATGGTTGGAGTACAGGAGCTCATGGGTGTAGCAATGAGGATGGGAAAGGTGGTGCTAGGAAGAAGGGACAAAACCTAGAGAGTGAATGACATAACATGGCATTAGGGGAATTTTGAGGTCTAAAATGGGCCTCCTAAGAAAAATGTACAGCCAAAATAAAATTTATAATAACCAATAGGGTTCAATATGATGATGTCAACCATGGTGTATGATTCATGATTTTTTGAGTAAAAAGGTAAAAAGATTAAAAAATAATAATATAACAAAACTACTTTTTCAACTTGTATTTTCAACTTAGCTCATCTGTTAGAAGGGGCACCCACCATCTGAACACCTGGATCCAGGGTATTATATTGGCTCTTTACTCTAACTTGCCTTATGGATTCTCTCGGATACAAAATGTCATCTTTTGGGTACCACATATTAGCTTATTTCTCTCATGTTACAATCAACAGGTTGCTAGGTTCACCACCTCTACTTGCCCACGACTAAATATGATATTCATATATGAATGAATAAATCATAGCTCATGACTAAAGAAAGGAATCAAGAAGGAATGAATAGATTAATTAGCTAATAATATTACTAATAATCTGTTATTAATGCATGCATTTAGAAAATAATTTTTTGTTTTAGGGCATAAATGGTCTCAATTTTTCCTAAACTTAGGATTGTGACAATTTTTTAAAAACCTTAGAATTATAGGTGTTCAAGAAGGAATGTGGGCTTACGATTTCTTAAATCTGATGCCTAAATTTTTCAGCTACTATGGATTCTTGAAGGAGTCCACACAAGGAAGGGAATGCTGAATCAAACGTAGGGAGGAGCCACCGAGAATCTCCTAGGTCAGTCTGCAAGAATCAAATGTATGGAGGAGCTACCCAGAAACATTGAAGCAAACACTGAATGGAATGTAGGGAGGAGTGACTAAGAAACCCTCAATTTTGTAAGAATTGAATGTAGGGAGGAGCCACCCAAAAACCCTTCAGGGAATGTTGAATGAAATGTAGGAAGAGGAGGCACCAAGAAACCCAAATATCTGCTATAAGAATCGAATGTAGGGAGTCGTGCCACTTAAAAACCTTGAGGTTTGCTACAAGAATTGAATATGGGGAGCAAAGCGACTGAGAAACCCTCATGTATGATGTAAGAATCGAATGCATAAGGGAGTGGAGCTACCAAGAAAACTCACAGTCTATGTGAAAACTATAAGCAATGACATGGGAGTAGAGCCACCGAGAAAACTCACAGTCTATGCAAAAACCTTGTGCAATGACATGCCAAAAACGTAAAAGGGAGTAAAGCCACCGAGAAAACTCATAGCCTATGGAAAAACTATATGCAATGACATGACAAAAACATATATACGAGCTATAAATTATTAATATAATAATTAATATGATATTGTTTTGATTTAATAATATAATAATTAATATAATATGTTTTTGGTTTAATAATATGCTAAATAATATCATAAGTTTTTGATTTAATAATACAATTTATAATTTAATTGTTAATTTCAAAAAATTAACATCGACAACTATGTGTTAGAAAATAGTGATTAATTTTATCAATTAATAATCAATTTACACTAATTTACTCACCTTTTGTGGACTAGAGGTACTCCTAATAGGGAGCAGGGAAACTAATTTTAAGAAGGACCAAGACCAAAAAATATAGACATTGTAATCTCATTTGGAAGGTCTAATCCAAAGCCCAATCATCCTAAAGGACCATAATTGTCTTTAAAAAATCTTAGATTTATACAAATCTTGCCAAATAGAAACCTGTCACTCCATCGAGTTGTGACACTTTGATTGCATCCTTTTGGGACTATTGAAAGCCTTAAAGGTAAAAGATTTCAATAGAATGCTACAAATATGTTAAGGGAATAGACCTGTTGTTAAAGGTAGAAAAATGAGGAAGTATATGTAAGTGTTGAGCAACTACAATAATCTGAACTGAACTCAAGAAGAGGATCAGTCTATCACCTTGAGTGAATCTTCTTGACTTAGAACCTTGTAAGCTTCTATTACAAACATTATTATAGGAAGTATCAAGCTTGTGAAAGAATATACCATTATCTTTAGAAAGGAAACAATATTCCACCGTAAGGAAATTTTTGAACAGAAAACCTTATAGGCATGTTTTATAATGATATGTTGACCCTAAGCTAGCGAGCGTAGCTTCTTAAGGAGCCTTGTTATTGGATATTCTTATTGGAATTTAGGAGACAAAAAAAGCTCGTAGGTCATAGATTGGAGCTTTACCTTAGAGATTTTCCTATCAAACCAAGACTTCCATCAGATCAGGATTGACTAGCCTCATGACTTGCCATATGATAAGGAATGACAATTAATGTCAAAAAGCCCACAATTGGTAAATTATAATAAAATAATTTATCTCCTTGGCATTTATATATGTTATAATTTTGTCATTTTGTTCTCAAATTATTTGTGTGATTCTCAAAACCCTCATATGTTGTCAGTACATGCATCTACCATAACCATGTCAAATTTCAATGCGTACAAACACAAACTAAAAAAATTTCAATGTTGGCCACATCTTGAAGTCATTGAAAGTCATGGGCCGAGATCACTTATTTTTTGTAGGTGCCCCATTCAAAGTTGGGTTCACCCACCAAATCATCACACAAGCACCCTGGCATGCCCAACACGTGATGACCCCATGGGCGCCATGGCGTGCATAGACGTTTGCCCTACTATGAAAATAATTGAACACAAAGCATTAACTCATCAATGAAAACAAAATATTGTCATTTATTATTTCCATGTTGCATGATCAATATTCAATTATAAATCATCTTTTAACACCTAAAAATTAATTTACTTAATTTTCTAAAAATCATTATGAGACCCCCTTGTGCAAACTTTGTTCATGGGAAGTTATTTATAGACATTACTTCTTTTATGGGGGCTCCCCTTCTCAGTTTGGGCTGACCGAACAACTTGTTGCACAGGTGCCCTGGCGTGCCTAGCATGTGACATCCCCATCAGCATTGGGAACCTTGGTGTGCCCAACACGCAACGCACTCATGGTTGCCTGGGCATCCCACCTTCATTCAATCATCAATGCCAACAAAATATTATAATTTGTTAGTACAATGTTGGATAATCAATCAATTGTAAACTATTTTTTAACACCCAAACATTACTTTAGTTAGTTTTCTATAAATCATTATGTGACCCCTTAGTGGGAACGTTTTTCATGGGTTGGCCTACTTCTTTTATATGGATGCCACATGCAAGTTGGGTCGATCCACCAGCTCATTGCATGGGTTCCCCTATCGGGTAGACGCCCTGGCGAACCAAGCACACTACGCCCCCATGAGCATTGGGCACCATGGTGTTCCCAACACATGACACCCCCACGAGTGCTCGGGTGCCCCACATTCATGTGAGCTTGCCCAAGGAATAGGCATTTTCCTTGCTTTTTAAACTAGTGAACACGAATCATTACCTCATCAATGAAAACAAAATACCATAATTTGTTATTTCCATGTTGCATAGTCGATATTGAATTATAAGCCAACCTTTAACACCTAAAAATTAATTTACTTCATTTTCTAAAAAGCATATTTATAATGAGAACCCCTTGTGGGAACATTTTTCATGAGAAGTCATGGGCTGACATTACTTATTTTGTGTGAGCACCCTTTCAAAGTCGGGCTGACTCACTAACTCATTGCAAAGGCACCCATACTGGAAAAGCGCTCTGGTGTGCCTAGCATGTGATGCCCCCATGAGTGTTGGGCACCTTGGTGTGCCCTGTTATCACTCCAATATTTCTCTAGAGTTGATTAGAAAGAAATGATTAGAGGTAACCAAAATCCTACTTTGGAGATTATGATCTAGCCTTCCTAACTCTCAGAGAGGGCTCTCTCTTTATGATTTAACTTTGTTTAGTTATTTGATTTTAGGCTAGTTATGATTTTACCTAGGTTTTGATTTGGATTTGGTGGTGGGATCACTTAGATGAAAAGAGGGATGTCTTTTATCATTGGGCTATGGGGTCAAATGTCAAGAAAACATGACTGGATCAAGTTCTAAAAACAGTGTCTATAGCACAAGATAGGGGAGTTACTTCAGATCTCAAGGCTGGATGGTGATGTTCTTTTCAATCGGATCCTAGGAGAAATGAAGGGTTCCTTAGGCCGGATTATGAATAAATTGAAAGTGGTGAACCGGGATGGGAGAGAAATTAAGGATTCTCATATCCAGATATCAGAATAAAACATGGAAATGATCAATTGTTCACAACATAGTGTACTTAAACAAATTCTGAGATAAATTTCTAGCTAATTCATTCAACTTTAGACAAAATTTAAGTTTGTGAAAAACATAAGAAAATAAAAAATTTGACAAAGAAAATATTTCATTGTAATAGCTCAACACATGGGTCCTATAATGCAATCTCTTTATTACTTGGTCTAGTCTGCTGACTTGAAAAATTGGTACAATAACTGTTAGGTTCATGATCAAAATAACTCTACAAATGTATAGCAATCCACACTCAATACTCCGAATTATGAAGTATTTATACAAAAATAATTGAGAAAATATCCCAAAATGTCTTGGGAATTAATTGAGGAGAAAGAAATATCTTCATGCAAGAAGGTAGAGACAGATGTTCAACTGATGTATGTTGTCCCCATTTATTAGGTTGTGATGTCTTTATGTTTTGATATTTTCCATTTTATTCTATGCTTTGTTGTTGGTCTTCACGTTGAATGCTCCTTTTACTCTAATATTTCAATTGATACACTTTTACCTGATACTCTTTCATCTAGTTGGCCTATCATTATCTGTTACTATGCTTTTTCGCCCTTATTGTACATTTTTACATTGTGTATTTCTACAGTAAGTCATCCAATTTCTCCCATGTTTCTGCATTTGGTAATTGGATATTTATCATTTTCCTATAAATTTCATTTGTCTTTGTGTACTTGGAAAAAGTGGTCTTATTCTCTAATTCTTCTATTGTAGTCCTATGTGGCATTAATTTATCATTTATTACTAAGGGATTTGGAAGACCCTTTTGCCTCAAAACTTCAAATTTAACCATGAATTTGTCTATAGCCAGTTGCATTGTTTGGCACTTATCTTCCAGGTTTAGCATTAAATTCCTCTTGCTAAGGACACTTTTTACTTCCAGTATTGTACCTGTTTTGTCAGGTATCTCCAGCTCCTACAATTCATACTTGTTTTTGGAGTTGAGGAAGTGAATGATCCTTGTGGCTTCCTAGAGCATGTCTCCCAATTCCGTTTCCACTCTTTGTATGGATTTTGTAGCTTGCTTCACTAAGTCAATCTATTCAAAAAGTACCTGAATGGAAGGTCGAATATCATTGACAAAGTCAATGCTATTGGCCCATAATTGTTCCTTAGCTTAGCCGAGGGGTTACTTCAAAGTCGATTCCTTCTCCAAGCTTTTTACTTTCTCATTCATCCTGGTTGCTTTCTACACTTCTCCTTTGTGCATAATATGTGCAAGCGTATAGTCAGTCTCTAGACTGGTTAACTTTTCCTTGAGATTGTACATTTCAGTGGTTTGAATGGACATTTCTTCCACTGCCTTGACCAATCTACTAGCCTCATCACCTAGTTGAGTTGTTGTTGTTGACCCTCTTGCTAATGTAGATGCGGTAGATGCTGACAGTGTTGTATCCATTGGAGATGTAAGAGCTAAGGATGTTGCCAAAGTGGAAGGTACTCTTGTAGTAACTGTTGGGATAATAGTGGCAGGGGTAGTCTCTAGACTAGCTTGTTTTAACTATATCAAGCTATCTAACTCCTTTTCGATTTCCTTTAATTGATCATTCAATTTTAGAACTAGATCCATCATCTCCTCCTGATGTCTCTATCTCTCCAAGACCTCTTTTGTTTGTGGGTACTTTGACTGAGGAAGTTTCAATTTTTTTTTGAGAACTGCAATGTCCTCATTCTTCTTATTGATCAATTTCTTAGTAGCCTTTATGTCATTGGGATCATGTCCCAGCTCAATTACCAAGTCCTCCAATGACTTGATCCTATTGTCCTTGGCCTATGAGGAGGCCTTTTCCAATTTTTATTGAGCTATAATGTTATCTAATGAACTATGCAGCTTATGTGTAGCCATGGCCTTCCCTATCAAGGTGGATTAGATCATTTCTCCTACCTACTTGTTGAATTCAATATGGTCAATGGGATGAACATCCCTGGCCAACACCTCAAAGTCTATTTTTTTGTAGGCAACTGATGTCTTTGGTTTTTGGATAGTTGGTTGCATGAAGGACACCTGCATTTTTCCTACTTTGATATCAAAAGTTAACATCAACCTTCTTTCATTTGCTAGTGTGTGCTTGAAGTATTAAGCATATGTTTCAGCCTTCAACTTCTCATTTATCAACTTGATCTCCTTGTTTCTGTACTTAATATACTTTTCTTTATCTACTGGCCTAGCGAAAGAAGAAACCTCAACACTGAGCTATCTCTCAATCAGTTGAGTGTTAGATGTTGAGGGCGACTGCGTTTCTACTGAATATGTTGTACCTTTGCTTCTTTCCACCATTGTATCAGTGTCAGTTATTTCCAGTGATCCAATGGTGTCCTCCTGTTCAGATACAGGATTCAGCTTGGGCCTCTTCCTATAACTGATCTCGAACTCCTCATATGTGGTTTCTGTAGTAGAAATGGAATCCTCCTCCCTGTTTCCCTTTGGGTTTCTCTCCTCATTTACAAGAGTATGTAAAATAGGAGGAATATTAATTGGTTCTCCTAGTTCTGGAACCTCCAGGAAAGAACTTTCATCAATCTATCTTTCTACATTAATAAATGTATTTTCTACATCCACTATTGTACAATCCATGTCAATTAGAGTGTTTTCCAACCATTTTGATTGGTTGGAAAACCTCTCAATGTATGGTTTGGGATGATGGATGAAAGATCCCAACTTGAGGGTCATACTGCCACATAAAACTGTTTTTGAACTTCATTTGCTGTAAAATCTTGTTTGCCTCTAGTCCAACTTCCCTAGTGTTACAAATGAAGGGGCCCAATTGATTTTTCATTTTGAATTGGGTTTTCTTCCTAGCTGCTAGGAAGTTGACTTCATTAGAATTGATAATCTGCCTAAAATATTCTAGTGCAAATATCCTCATGGGGAGGTATTTGGGCAATTTGTAAGGGGCAAGTTGGCATTCATAAATTCTTATCGCTATGTGGTTTTGGTACAGACACCAGTCTCCCACCTTACTGTTCTTCCCCAACTGTAACACCATTTTGATCTCTTGGTTGATTCTAGGCTGAGGGCTACTGGTTAACATATTCATGACTGGATGGACAAATGAACTAATGAAGTCCTTATAAGTGAATGTAGTGGAATACCTTTGGATCAAGGGAGTCTAATAAATAGCTGATCTTTGATTTCCCTTGGTATCCAACTTCTAGATGCTGTCAGGGAATCTATCTGATTGATAATACAAGAACATATGAAATAATATAGACGAATACTTGAAGACTCTTTTAGTAGGTAATCTGGTGAATTGTTCATGCATCATATCTACAATGAACTAAGCATAGTTGTAAATAACATCAAGAGGCTTTCCTGGGCTAAACATGCAAAGGAGGGCCAAGAAAACCTCATCCACATGCTCATTTGTAGCATATCGTAAAATTTAAGAGCATGGTAAAAATATGTCTACCTCTCTCAGAAAAAATGGTGGCAGCATAAGGCAGACTATCTGTGGGAGTATGACATTCCTCAATGATGAAAGTTTGGAAAATTTGGGTTATTCTGGGTAGGTATAACTTGGTATAAAGGTCCAGCAATTCTCCAATAGACAATGGGGTCTCATTAGGGCTTGGTTGGACCTGCAACATTCGGTTAATGGATTCTGCAGTGATCGTAAACAATACTTGTTGGTTAGGGGTGACAATGGCTCTTTGGCTAGCAATGTAGCAAGCATGATAGAAGTGGATGATGTTTCAGAATGGGTGTACTTCTGGTAACAAATACTTAGAAAAATTAGACTCCCACAGGTTAATGTCATCATTTTGGTTTAAGAGTCTATCCTTACTCCTATCATGGAGCTTTATAAGGTAGGCTGGGGAAGTTGTGTCTTTCATTTAGAAATATTTGTCTACCAATACATGGTGATTGATGTCCAGATGAGGAGTTTGCTGAGGTCTCACATCCAAAGAGGTTTTGTAAGCCATAATTAGGTGTAGAGATATGTATTAGGCTTTGAGGGGGTTTAGGAGTGAGTATAGCAACTCTGGTAGAGTGGGAGAGTAGTTACATTCTGCAAAAGAAGGGTTGTGGGGTATAAATAGGTTTCTTTTCAATTCAGGGAATTTTCTTTAATTAATTCAATTAATTAAGCTTCCAATTAGACTTTACATTTTCAAATTGAAGGGTTGTTATGGCTTTCCCAGGAATACCTGGAAATCGATGGTTTGATGCACATATTGGGTTCAATAGTGAATGCAGAGGGTATGATGGCTTCAACTGTGAACTGGTTGCTTCAATTAGGTGTCTAGAGCTTCTTCTGGCAACAAACGGGGGCCAATTTGGTCACTTTAGGTTCACACTGTTGCAAATAGGTTAGTAGTAGTTTATGGTGAAAAACAGAAGAAAAGAGCAATTTGGGGCTTTTATGGCCTTTTAAAGGGTAACGATTATATCTTGGCATGGAAATTATGAATGAATAGTGGGTAGTTTTTTGGCTTTGGTGAGGAGGTGGCTTTCTGGGCCATCGCAATGCTTTTAGAGGGCAAGCGTTATTTTTCATGAGCACACGATCTCACTTGGTAACACCATGTAGCAAAACAGTGCCCAGGCAAAACTGCGAATCTCGCATGCTATCGGGTTGTTATCAGCTAGATAATGAACCCGTGAAATATGGATGTGCACCATCGGATCTAGGGGCAGGAGATCAAATGACTATTGCGTGGTGAAGATGGATGGAGGGAATTGGGAAAGGGATTTGCAAGGCCCAGGGTTTAATTACATAGCAATTTAATTAATTAACTAATAACGTCAGGATTTTTAACATAAGTAGCGGGTTAATAAAGTGGGACCATGGGTTAATTTTTTATTTATGTTAAAAAACTTAATCTTATAAATGATTGTGGCATAGAATTTTTTTTACACTCCGCTACTAGCATAGCCACCATTTCCCCTGCAAATCCATCCCTCAACAACCTCCTACTGCTGAGGCCGACCAGACCATGTAGCCCTCTGAGGAGCGAGATCCTCACTCTTCCATGTAGCTAGGGAATGAATAAAACGCAGAAGCTTTCACATCTCTGATCACAGAGAATGGAGCTCTAAGGAAGAGGCCATCAGTCAATAAATTTGTAAAGAAACTTGAAAGAGTCCTAGAGATTTCTCTCCCTCTAGCACTTCCAAGAAGAGAAGCTATATCTCTGGAAAATCATAGACTTGTTGGACAGTTCATAGGGCTATGGCCTTCACCCAAACCAGTGCAAAAATGGGTGGAAAGAAACTGAAATGCAACCACACAGGGGAAGATAACAATACGATTCTGTGGAAGGGCATACTACACCTTTCTCTTTGAAATAAAGGAGGACAAAGATCTGATATTTAGAAACATACCTTATTTCATGGACTCCAAAGGTTTATACCTAAACAGGTGGATGCCAGACTTTGATTCAGTGATGGGTGTCCCAAATGTAGTGCCTGTGTGGGTTAAGCTCCCCTATGTCCCTATGCAGTGGGAAAATATATTGATAGATGTGAGCCAAAAAACAAAATACACTTGTGCACAAGAATACGTGTGGAAGTAGATCTCAGAAAAGGCCTCCCAGAGGCAATAAAGATCAAGGTCGACCAGTGGACACACATTCAACAGCTGGACTGTGAGAAAATACCATTTGAATGCAAGGTATGTCACGAGTATGGTCATTTTGCAAATAGGTGTCTTAGAAAAATAAAGCATGAAAATGTAGAAGAGAAAGAACCTACATGGGAACAAGTGAAAAGGAAAAAACCTACCAATAAGCAAACAACATCAAATATGTGTCAGTCCCAAGAAGCAAATGGAACAACCTCTCAGCTTCCATCGAAGCTTACTCCTCTTTATCACATAACTCTGAATCCTTTTGAGCCATTAGAAGACTCCTCTATTCCACCCTCTCCCAGATCCCCTACCTCAAACCCTACCTTTTTAGCTCTCATATCCACCCCTGACCCTATATCCTCCTCTCCTCCTATCTTAGTGGACCACATTCTAACTAGAAACAAAGCTAAAGAAATCTCCCAATCCTAGGATCAACAAAAAAAAGTGGGAAGGAAACCCTATAAAGAAATCAGAGATGAGGAAACAACTAAAGAAATGGATCTAGGAACGCAACAGCCAATGGATTCATTCCTTGGGAAACAAATAGGAAGTCATGGAAAAACTCATCAAAAAAGAAAGGAAGGACCACACCAACACAACAGTAAATAATGATAGTGGTCTCTTGGAATTATCACGACCTTGGTACCTCCTTTAAAGTTAATGTAGCTAGATAGATTTTAGACAAGGAACAACCATACATATATATGATCCAAGAGACCAAACTAAACAATTAATAAAATCGAAAGATGATTCAAAAACCAAAAAATTATGAAGAAGAAGCACTAGAAGCCTCAGAAGCATTAGGAGCAATCAACACCATTTGGGATAAAAGAAAATGCGAATTAATGACCCAAAAAATTAGCAGACACTGGATTCAAATAGAGCCAAGGAATCTCAATACAAAAGAACAGTATAGCATTATAAATGTGTATTCTTCAAATCACTATAGAGAGAACAATGCTAGAAATTAGTTAAAGAAGAAATAGTAGAGAGACAAAGTGGGCACTTAATCCTGGGAGGAGACTTAAATCTGATAAAGAATACAGAAGAAAAATTTGGCGGAATCTTCTACAACGATCTGTTAAGAGGAGCTCTTGAAGGAATAATAGAAGAACACAAATTAATAAACATTCTGCCAAGCAATGGAAGCTACACTTGGAACAACAAAAGAATTGGAAAAAACAACATAAAAGAAAGGCTGGATAGAATTCTTATTCATGAAAACGTAGCAACTGCTTACACTTTTTTGAAAAGTAAAATTGTTCACAACTCAGCTTCAAACCACACGCTGGTGGTGCTAACCTTGGGAAAGCTGGAAAATCAAGGACCCCTTCCCTTCAAATATAATTCAATTTGGGACAGAAAGTAAGATTTTGACAAACAAATAAAGGAAAATTGGAAACAGAGTGTCACATGATCTCCCTAGTATGTTTGGGAAACTAAGCTAAAGAACTTAAGGATGCACTTAAAATATTGGGCAAGAGAAAATGATCTCTGGGACAAAGCTAGGAAAATCAAATTGCAAAAAGAAATGGATAAC
>APFE031116851.1:74714-125463 GCA_000404065.3 Pinus taeda
CAAATGCAAAATTTATTGCTGGAATACCCCAACAAAAATAATGCAGTGTATCTCACAAATACTAGAAATACCTCTACAAATAAATTGGAGCCACTTCACTTATCTTGGGCTGCCCTTAGCAAAGGAAGTGGTAAAATCAGAAGTCTGGAACAGGCAAGTGGAGAGAATGAGGGAAAAAAATTCAGAATTGGGGAGTGATGTGGCTCAACTTGGCAGGAAGAGTGACCCTGATTAAAGCACTTCTCTTGGATCTGCCTATATATCAATAAGCAATCATTATGGCTCCGGCAAGCACCAACAAGAAAATGGAACTGAAAATTAGAAGCTTCCTCTCGCAAGGAGGAAAACAAGATAATAAAAAATTCAGCCTTGTTAAATGGGAGCAAGTTACTTTTTCCTATGAAAAAGGAGGTATAGGAATTCGTTTGCCAGGATTAATGAACACTTCTCTAGGGACAAAAATTATCTAGAGAATGATAAATGGGAATGGTCACTGGTGCGAAAAAGTACTAACAATGAAATACTTAAATTGTCATAGAAAAAATATGTTCATTGATACTATTCCAGAGAGGACATGCACCCAAATCTGGAAATTGGTTAAAGGGATAATTCCTCTTATGAGAGATAAAATATCCAAAAATCCAGGGAATGGCAAAACAATTTCTATCTGGGAGGATAGAATAATGGGAAAAAACCCCTTAAATTAGCAACAAAATTTAAGGGGACTTCCGAAATGGATGGAAGAGCAATGTTTTAACACTCTTTATTCGATTTCGGATTAGGATTAGAATAACCAGGTAAGATGGAAAAAGCTTGCTACACCACCAAGACTAAAAAATCAGTGGGAAATTTTAAAAGTTCATCTGGAAGGGACCGCGCCCATCAACATAGAAGAGCAGGATGATTTTGTTTGGGACCCAAATGGAGGGGATTACACAGTGAAGTTAGGGTACAACTTCCTTCAAAAACTCCACAATCAAAATGACTGGAGTCCTTGGAAGGCAGCTTGGAATTCAAAGAGTCTGCCCAAAATTAAATTCTTCACCTGGACCCTCCTCAAAGGGAAAATTCTTACCTCTGAAAATTAAAAAAAAAGGAATACGAAGGCCCTCAAAATGTGTCATGTGTCAAATGGAGGAATAAAAAATTCAACATCTCTTCATTAACTGTATGGTTGAAAGAGAGTGCTGGAAATAGTCAACAAGTCCTTTTGAAATAAACATAAATCCAACAATTTAGTTGAGTCACAAATCTTCATAAAAGCTGGGAAAAAAACTACCCATATACAAAGAAAAAAAAGGAAACAATAAATAGGATATGGAAATATCTCCGTTCAATCCTGTTCTAGCAAATTTGGTTAGCCTGAAAGAAATGCATTTTCAAAGAACAAAAGCCAAATCTAGGAAAGATCCTAGCAAAAACTTGGAGCCAAGTTGCAGAGATAATAAGTACAAATGGAATCTAAAAAATGGACCAGAACAATTTATAGCAAGAAGAGAGAGACTGGTGTAGCAAAGAAATGCTAGAAAACAAAGCTAAGGCAGAAGCTACAACAAAAAATAAAGAATTTCACAAAACAGGAAATGGAAATTAATATTTGAGGATAAAGAATTTGCAGAATGGACAAAAGAACAGAAGAGATACATTATTTTTTTTATAGAGCTACAAAAAATAATTCAGTTAAAGCTGGTCCAAGCAGAGTTATTCTAGATCCAAATGGAAACAAAATAATAACCTATGAATGAAGCCTAGGAGAAATGAAAAACAATAGGGCTGAAGCATACAACCTTCTCCTAGGCACAAGGCTTCTAAACAAAAAAGCAATCGAGGACCCTATAATAATAGGGGCCTCAACTATCATAATAGCCGCTCTGGATGCCAAAAGGGACTTCAAAAGCATACGCATCAACAAAATCTATTAAAGGATCAAAACAAGTTTTGAAAGTCTAGGAAATATAACCTTAAAGCATGTCTTGACAAACAAAAATAAGGACGCTGATAGCCATGCCATCAAAGCAATTGATAGGCCAGTCAAGATTGTCAAAGAGAATAATGAAGTTTATGGAGAAAGTATCCCTTGACCCCCTAAGCTGGTATGAGGATCGAGAAAGTATTCCATATTCCACATGCACTTGTGCAGGCTCCTAGTCAACCTAAGTCAGCTTGGCAATCAATAGCAACAGGCCTCTCTTCAGCAAAGACTAATAAATGAAGACTAGAAACTAGAGAACATTGAAGAAATGTCGTAAAGTAAGAGTGAGGAGACAGATGAATATTTATTGCAAAGGTACCATTGGATCTCGAAGATCAACGGTCGAGAATCAACTTGAGTTGTAGAAGAAGAGGATCTTGGAAATGTTGTCATAGTCGTCGATGGTGGTAGATCTATGGCCATTGGGAACTATCTTTCTCGAGCGTTAGTCAAAGAGAAAAGGTAGGATTTAATGTAGGTATGGTATTTCGAGTAGAGCCTAAGCAGTAAGCGGTTTCAGGTGAAAACCTCCTGATTCCACTCACTGCTGGACATGAAGCAAGAGGGTGGTATGAGAATACCACTTTATCGGGTGGGTATTCTCCACGCATTTTCCCCACCCTATATTCGTGACAGCTGCTAGACCTATCGAGTGTGGATTGATGGTGGTGGTGTGTCATGCATGTTGTTTGACCAGTTGGATCTGATAGAGGTTTTCTATGGAGGAGATCGTGCCTAATAAAGGTTTGCATGGAAATTCATGCCAAGGCTTTGGAAAAAAAAAATTGGTTATATCCCGTGTGTTTGTGTATAATCCGATTTTTCAAGGCTTATGGGTTTTGGTTGTTTCTGCCTTTTCCAAAGTTAACTGCAAGTTTGGTCTCTGCATGAGGCTTTGGTTTTCAAGTTAAATTTTAGAAAGTTTTCCCACTGATCAGTTTCACGACAACAATTCTTTACTTTTGAAGTTTTTGGATTCAGGGAAACAAATGTAGTTGTGGGGACTGCGCTGCCATTTGTGCACTACTTTTGAACTTGCCCTCCCCTATTTGTAGAAGGAACTAGCTTTCTTTCCCTTCTTTTTTCCTTTTTGCAATATACAAAAAGTAACCGATTGTGTTAAAAAAAAAAGGTGGGATGATGGGTTATGTGGCAGGGTTTTTTAGTCGCACCAAGGGGGGGTGTCTTAGAAGAGGTTTGTCAGGGAAATATGAAATGGGGGGTTTAATTAGATAAAGTGGGGGAATAAAAACTTAGGATAAAGGGGTTTTTATGGGTAATAGGGAAATTAATAAGGGGGGAAGATAATATTTGCAATGGGGAATGGGTTTCACACTAGGGAAAAGAGGTTTTGGGTAGGATTATATTTGAAAGGTAATTACTAGGGAAATGTCTGAAACCAAGGGGTAAGGGTCAAAATGAGGGGAAAAAAGGATTTATAAGTGATTAAGGGATAATGGGGAAATTAGAAAATAATCATGTGGGGTATAGTGAAATGAGGGGAAGTTACCAGAGAACCCACACTAAAAACCATATCTTGTCGACGTTTCAAATCCCAACCACAGAAGTCTTAAATCCAAAGGGGAAGTTAGTTAAACCAACTTGTGAATATCCTTTCTTTCTCATGAATCCTCCTACACATGAAACATAGGATTAAGCATGATAAATTTTCTCTTTGACTTAGCAACCTTGTGCATTTGCAACCTTTCTTGTACCTACCCTTTATTTATCCTAACATTTTTTCTTCATTTTATTGGGTGCATTTGAGCTTGCTGACCCTTTATTTCCTTTTCTTATGACAAGCAAAATATCTAATTCTAACCATATAACTTCCAATGGCTCAGATGAAACTGATGAGCTCATTTTTATTCTCTACATAACTACTGATTTGCCAAGGTTAAACAGTTTGGCTAGATGCTTATTCTCTATCTATCAACATAAAATTTAAATCATAAATAAGTCAATATTAAGCTATTTGACCATCATGGATTGTGACATTTCTGACAAGTTGCAAACAACCTTATTTTACAGAGCAAAGTGAAAAGTAGTGGCATTTGAATTTGCACACTTTCATGATATGTTTTACTTCTTTTTGGGGTTCATATTTTTCACTTTTTGATCTTTTTCTCTTTCTTTTATTCCTTTAATTATTCTTTTAGGACATACCCTCTTTACATTTATTAATTTTTAATATGGAAAACATTTTTGCAGAAAGCAAAAGTATGTACAATATTACAAGACTAACCATAGCCAAATCAAAATTATGAATCCTATTATTATAGGAGCCTAACATGCCCAACACGAGATGCTCCCATGGGTGTTAGACACCTTATTATACCCTAAACGTGATGCCCCCATGGGCGCTTGGGTGCCCCTCCTTAATTTGCTCATAAATGGTAAGAAAAAATTATAATTTGTTAATACCATGTTGCATAATCAATCAATTATAAACTAGCTTTTAACACCCAAACATTAATTTAGTTAATTTTCTAAAAATAATTATTAGACCCCTTGGTTGAAACTTTGTTCATGGAAAGTCATCGATTGACCTTAATTCTTTTAAGAAGGAGCCCCTTTCCATGTCGGATTGGCCAACCAATTTGTCACACAGGTGCCCTAGCCAGGTGGGTGCCCTAGAGTGACCAACAGGTGACACCCCCATGGGCGTTAGGCACCCTGGCATGCCCAACATGTGATGTCCCCACGGGTGCTTGGGGACCTTGCCTTTGTGCGCTCATCAATGATAACAAAATATTATAATTTTTTATTACCATTTTTCATAATCAATCAATTGTAAACCTAATTTTAACACCCAAACATTACTTTTGTGAATTTTCTAAAAACTCATTATGAGGCCCCTTGGTGGGAACTCTGTTCATGGACAATCATGGGTTGACCTTACCTCTTTTATGTGGGCATCGCTTAACAATTTGATCTGACCCACTAACACATCACACAAGTTCCCTTTCCAGGAGGGTACTTTGGCATGCCCAACACAAAACACCCCCTTGGGCAGTCAGCACCCTAGCATGTTGAGCACACGATACCCCCATGACCTCTTAGGTGTCATGCCTTTGTGTGGGCATGCCCAAAGCATGGGAATTCACCCTAATGTGAAAATTAATGAACACAAATCATTAGCTCATCATCCAAAGAAAAATATTATCATTTGTTATTTCCATGTTGCACGATCAATATTCAATTATAAACCAACTTTTAAAACCTAAACATTAGTTTACTTAATTTTCTAAAATTCATATTTAACAGACCCCCATGTGGGAACTCTACTAAACATAATTCATGTGCAAACATTACTTCTCTTTTCTGAGTGCCCCTTTCTAAGTCGGTTTGACCCACCAGCTCATCGCATATGCGCCCTAGCATGCCCAAAATGTGACGCCCCCTTGTGAGCCAAGGCATCCTACCTTAATTCACCTTGGTGGGAAAAATAATAAGAGGAGGGGGGTGGTGGATCAATATTTTTAAAGTCACTTTAAACTTTTTATTTCATACTCAGATTTCCATACGATGTTGTCATTCATGCAACTAGTGTATGTACATGACTCTAGTAAAGGAAAGAAACGCACATCTTGTTAACTAATTTTTCATGTATTTCATCATGTGTTCATCTTTAACTAGTGCATCATTATTTCGTTATTCATTATTTAAACAATAGTAAGAAGAAAATATATCATCAACACGAATAAGAAACATATTAACACACATGAACAAATTTTTTTTAGGTGGAAACCTGATGTGGGAGAAAACCACCGTTGTTGTTCTCTCTATCTACTTTTATTATAAAGAAAAAATTATTACAATATTGCACTAGCATAGACTCATACCAGTACGCAGGCACCCACTTGCAGAAGGCTACAATGTTCCCTTGTTCTCTAGCATCTACTGGACAGGAGCTCCAACTGCCTAATCTCATTTACTGGATCGTACCGGAAGGGAGCACCTACCCCCTAAACAAATTCACCAACTACTTGTTGGGGCAAACTGAATACCTGTCATTTAATTTGTCAACCCAGGGGTTTCGTAAACTTGTGAAGAATGCGTGCACTGTATGTGCTACATATTGCTTTCAATTTAGATCAATCTAACTACAAAATAACGAAAACCAATTCATCTAATCTATGAAATAAAATAATGAAAATGAAATTCAACTAACCTATGAAATCTAAAACAACTAATGCATACTTAGTTACTCCAGCATTCAATTTTGAAGTGTTACCTTCTTGAGATGATGTGTAAGCAACTATTTATACTTTAACTTCTAATGTCCTAGAAAAGAAAGTAAAGTGTGCAGAAAATAACTCAGTAATTGCATATATTAAATATTCAACCATTCAGTATTAAAACATGATTAAATAAATTTCTTAGAATGATATTTAGGAATATCAGTTAATGCAATTAAATGGGGATCTTAAAAGCAAGTATAAAAGCACAAAAAAGTAAAGTTCAATGATTGCAGAGGTGTAACATTCAATCACCCAATTTGAAGTCACATTCTTGGCCTGATCCTTTATCCAATTATACAATGAACTGATATTTTGATCTAAGAAAGTAAATAACAGAACATGAAAGGAAACTAAATAACTATGAGCTCTTGCCTGAAACTTAATTCAATTGGAAAATTCATAAATCTTTCATGTTGAAATGTTTTTAGAAAACCAAAGATTACATAGTCATTCTAAAACTAATGCTAAGAAATCAAATGAAATTTAATCTATAAAAGCAATTAAATCTTACACATTTTAGGTAGTTGATCTAAATGTGTGAGAGATGGTAAATCAAGATGCTCCCTATGTAAGCAAAATCAAGTCAAAATGAAGGAACATTCATGAGTAAGATGCCACAATATAATTCGATATTCAAAGCTTGAGCATAAATCCAATTTTACACCTCCCATGATAGGAGAAAACTTTCCCTATTTATACAAAAATATGAGAAGTTATCTAATTAATGGGAGTCCATGAATCTCTCCCTATATCTCTAGAGTTACAATAAAAATAGGAAATGATAAGACACATGTCTTCTTAGAGTTTCAATACAAATAGGAAACGAGAGACATATCCTTATGATCCCATGATCTTCTCCACTCAAATTCGAATTTGATTTTGGGAGGCCACATAAGGGTCTTTTAGAAGCTTCATTTTGACCTACACATGTCAACAATTTCATCCCACTTGTTAGGTATAAGCATATGCACATTATTTTCTAATTTTCAACCATAAATTCACTTAAAAATGTTAAGAATTCATACATTTTGGAAAAACACAAATGTGACCCAATAATGATAATGATAAGGTAAATGTAATGAAATGGAGGTAAATGTAATGAAATAGAGGTGTAGTGAAGGTGACAATATGGAAATATAAGTGAAAATGTAATGGAAGTGAATGACAATTTCAATGCCCAACATACCCCCCAACTGAAGCTATTGCATGTCATAATGCAATCTATTACATTAATTATTTTTTATCATTGAGCTTTGGCTTAACTTTGGATGATATCATTTGATAACATCATACTTCTGCAAAATATTTTAGTTGAATTGCAACATGGTTGGTTCTTGTGTTACAACCATATTTTGTTGTTCCATTCATTTTTTATCTTTGAACTTTGCATAATGATAATTTGATTATTGTTGCAAAGTATATCTTTATTGGATTGCATCATAGTTGGTTCTTGTGTGACAACCATGATTGTGTTTGTATCCGATTATCTTTTTAGTGCTCTTCACAAGTGTTTGTATTCTCATAACAATAATGTAATACTAAATATCTTTTGAAAGTATGCGGCTTTTGAATGTGATCTAAAATCACCCGTAGATTACCTCAGAGAAATAATGAACGTATTATAGACTCATGTGTTGGCATGTGCCTATGTTATTTTATGCAATGGATCAATAATATTGTGAAATACATAAACACTGAAACAATTAGAGAATCACAGTAAGCAAAAACATAAAACACAAGAAGCTTAATAAGGAGTTCACCAATCCTCTTGGGCTACATCTCTTGGTCTAGCCTTTAGTGGTGGCCTTTCTATTGTGTCTTAAAGTATATTTTTTACAATAAGGAGCTCAATTTGAGTCTCACTTAACAGATGATGATCAGTAGGATTGTACTTGGATTCCCCAAGTCTCTAGAGTACACAGACTCCCATGATTAAATCTCGACCTCAACTGGTCTCAGTGGTATGAGTCCAATTTGCTACTCAGTACCTGACAGGTATTCACAGAAGAGTTGCTTGAACCTCTCAAGCCTTCTCTAGAGTTCACAGACTCTTAGACTCTCTCTGTCTTTGTCTGCTCAATGCTGCCTTTGCTCTGCAGATCAGCTCGGCTTCTCTGTTCTCTGCAATTCACTTCTTTCTTGCCTCTCGACTTTCTGCTTCTCTTTCTATGCCTTTCTCTTTACTCTTTGTCTATTCATGGCTTAAAGCCAATTTGCTCCCTGATTGTTCGTTTCCACTTCCCGATACTCTAGATCTCTTGCCTTTACTCACTGGAATCATCACTGTGTAAAACTTCACAAAGAGGTGGCCACTTGTTTCCTCACAAACTAAACTTGTCAGTTCTCTTTGAATGGTTATTATTTTCGTTGCTCCAAGATTTCCTGTGAAATTGATTCCTCTGCTAGCTCAGTGGTCATGCCAGACCTCAAATCTTATATGACTCAACCTATTTCCCCGTCGAATCTAGTCGTCCATTGGATCATTTGTCCACCGTTGATATGGAGCCCCCAGATCCTACGGTCTCCATCCATATCACACGGGTAAGTAGCATGACCTTTGCCTGTGCGATGTGAGTGGTTTTCTCTCTCATCCGCTGGATGTGTGTCACCCAGTGTATGGCATCGGGCAGGACTCAGTCGAACCCACTTACCACTTGAGGTCCTTCCAATATCCTGTCAGTTTTGGTGCAGGACCTGCCTTTTGATGGAATCAACGATTTATGTACAGTCTTATGCTTTTCCTCATGACCAAACGCTTGGATCTTTCCTTCACTAAGGGGGATGCCCTGTGATATGCGATTAGCATTGATTGCGTATCAGAAACTACCTCTATTTCAAGATTTGGCCTTTCGTTTGTCAATTTGTGCTAGTGCGTGGTCACCATGGGCCAACGGTCTGTACGCTTTGACCCAGGGTCCTCATTGTTGCATCCTTACAACAAATTTCCATTGTTCAGATGTTATTTCGGATAAGCTCGATTTCCATAAGATTTTGAAGCTTGACATAATTTGAAACAGTTATGAAAACTTAGAGAATGTTTAAGGATCCAATTCGGATAATGGCCTTCCCACTGGAAAAGCTTTCGCACCACCAAAAGTTGGTTTTCAAGCATCGACTAAGGGAGGGTATAGCTGTCTCACTTCTCCAATCTCTATCCATTTTTCACTACTTGGCTTTGAACCCTTGAGTCCAATCCTGAAGTACTCAACATCTCCCCTGCACGTTGTCCTCATTTTCCTGTCCAAAACTGTGTCTTCCCACAGTTCATTGAGATATTCAAGTAACAGATCATCAACAGAAGGTAATTGACTCTACTCTTCAGGATCTTAAATTAATGAAGGTTCGAATACTCTCAAGCTGTCTGCATTAACAACTGAGTAGATGTGCATGTAAGCTGGTAAATCAAGGTGAAAAGCATTCTCACCAATTTTCTCAAGTATCTTGAAAGGTCCATACCTTATTGGCTTTAGCTTTTTACCTTCACCTTGCATTCTATCTTTGCTGATATACAACCAAACTTGATCACCAACTTCGAAACTATGCTCCATCTGATGCTTGTCATGCCTTGCTTTGTATTTGGCTTGGCTCTTTTCCAGCTGTTCATGTACTTCCCGGTGAATCTCTTGGATTTTTTCAATGAACTTGGTTGCCTTGTCCACATCACTATGTCCATCAACTGCTATGTGTTTACCAAAGATAAAATCCAAGAAAGGCCTTGGTGTGAAACAAAAATAGTTCTCAAAAGGAGATCTCTATGTAAAAGAATGTTTTGCTCAGTTGTAATCATGCTACACATAACACAAATGTTCATCCCAAAGTTTGGGATGCTTACTGCAATAGATTCTAAGCAACTAGATCACTGCCCTATTGACCACTTATGTCTGGCCATCTATCTGTGGATGAAAGGTTGTGCTTTTCTTTAGTTTGGTGTCCATCAATTCACACAGACTCAACCAAAACTTCCCAACAAATCGGGTGTCTTGATTAGATACAGTGGAAGTGGGTAATCCAAAATGAACCCATACATGCTGAAAGAACAAATTTGTAGTTTGTTCAGCTGTAATCTATTTGTTACAAGGTATCAAAATACACATTTTGTTGAAGCTATCCACAACAACATACAAATAGTCATGACCTTTCCTAGATTTAGGTAGTCCTCCAACAAAGTCCATGGAAACACTTTCCCAAGGATGCGAAGGAACTAATAGTGGAGTGTACAAGCCTAGTTTTTTACTGTTGGGCTTGCTTTTAGCACACATGGTGCACCCTCTTACATGTCTAAAAATTTTCTCATTTATTTTTGGCCAATAACAAAATCTTTGCAACTGTGCAACCATTTTACTTACCCCAAAGTGACCTGATATTAGCGAAGTGTGCGCTTATAAAATTATCTTTACTGTTTTAGTTTGTGGAATGCATAGCTTCCCATAATGATGAAAGATTTGGTCCTTAATGTGATAATCCAATTCTTCTACTCATTTGCCTTGACTTAAAGTTTCATATACATCTTTAAAATCTATATCTTGAGCATATTGTTCAATGTAGCTCTCATGCAATACTGAATTATGCTTAAGTATAGTAGATGCATTTATAATTGGTCTAGATAACATATATGAAGCTTTATTGTGTATGCCCTTTTTACATCTCATGACTAAATGAAACTATTGTAGAAAACCCATCCATCTATAATGTCTTGATTACTGCAACTTTGTTTGAGAGTGTAGATATTGGAGTGGTTGATGATCAGTATGTATAACTGTCTCTTTGCCCATTAAATAATGTTTCCACTTTTTCACTTTGTACTAATGCATATAATTCTTTATCATATGTGGGATAGTTAACTACTGCAGAATTAAATGTCTCAGAATGATAACATATGGGTTTATCGTGCTGTATCCACACCTCTCCCATGGCATAGTCATTGGCATCTGTTTGGATCTCAAATGGTCTTTGAAGATCAGGTAGTGCTAGTACTAGTGTTATACTAATCTTTTCTTTCAAGGTGGTGAAGGCTTGCCGGTGTTTTCCTCCCCACTAAAACACCTTGTTCAATCCTGTTAATGTAAGGGAGTTGCAATTAAGGAAAAGTTAGAAATGAATTTTCTCCAATATTGTGTTGCTCCTAAGAAGCTTCTAACTTCAGTAGCAGATTTGGTTTAGGCCAGTTTACAATGACTGCCACCTTAGAGGGATGTATCTTCAATTCACCACCCCCTACTATGTTTCCCAAATAATTCAAAGATGTTTTGCCAAATTTGCATTTTGAGAGTTTAACATAAAGTTTTTCTCTTTCCAAAACATCTAGTGTCTACTTAACATGCTTTAAATGTTGTTCCCACATTTTTCTAAATATAAGAATGTCATCCAGCTATACAATAACAAAATCATCAAGAAAAGGTCTGAGTACATCATTCATTACTCTCATGAAAGTAGTAGGAGCACTAGCTAAGCCAAAAGGCATAACCAGCCACTCATACAATCCCTACTTTGTTTTGAAATCAGTATTCCATGCATCTTATTCTGCAACTCTCACCTCATGATATCCACTATGCAAGTCTAACTTGGAAAAATAAACAACTTCCTTTAACTGATCTAATAGATCATCTATGCAAGCAAGGGGATAACAATTTTTTATTGTTATCTTATTCAATGCTCGGTAATTAATGCACATTCTGTACGAGCCATCTTTCTTTTTCACCAAAATGATTGGAGACCCACATGGTGATGTGCTAAGTCTGATGAACCCCTTCTCAAGCAACTCCTGTACTTTCTTCTTGATTTCTGCATTCTCTAAAGAAGACATCCTTTTATACTTATGGCTGTAACGGTTGTTTCATCTCCTCTGTCCGACTCCAAATGTTTCTGAATAGGTGCAGTAGTCTTCTTCTTCTTTCCCTCGAACTTCTTAGGTCTTAGCTTCGGATGCAGGATCCAATAGTTCTTGTCGTCATGCCCATCCTTTTTACAGTGACTGCATGAAGACTTGCTTTTCTATGTAGTGTTGGCCTTCCTCTCTTTCCATTTCTGTTTTCTTTTCTCCCTATTCTTTCTTGCAATGGGCTTGGATGATCCCCCAACTTCTAGGTTCCCATTCTTTCCTCTAGCTTCTAGATGCATAGCTTGAACATATACCTCATCTATACTAGTGGGATTAAACATGAGGATAGTTTGCCTCATGTCGCTGTGTAGACCGCCTATGTACTTCAACAGAGTCTCGGGTGAGTCTAATGAAATTCCTAGAATCAAAGCTCTTTTCCTAAATTCTTAGGTGTAACCTTGCACAGTTTTCCCTTTCAATTGGCAAAGAGTTTGCTAGCTCATCATGGCTTGCTACATGTAAGCTAGTGGATAGAACTGCTTTTTGATTGTGAAAACAAATTCACTCTAGAAAGAAAGAATCCTACCATGTTTCTTCATGTCAGCTTGTGTCTTACCTTCCCACCATACCAAGGCAGTGCCTCTGAGGTGTAGGTTGGCCAGCTGAATCTTACTCTTGTCTCAGTCAATACTCTGCACTCTCCAATAAACATCAATTTGTCTGATCCAATTATCAAACTTCTCTACATTCAACTCTCCATTATATATTGGTAAATCAAATTTCAGATCTAATTTAATTAGAGATGTCTTCTTTTTACTTTCAGTGCTATTAGGAGGTGTGAAAAATTTTTCTTCTTTCCCTTTACCTTTAGAGTTGTCATGGAGGAGAGACTCTTCTTCTCCTTTATCTTGTTTGGAGCCTGATGAATCTTCATCTTTATGTTTCCTAAAATCCCTATACATTTCCTCTACCATGGACCTCATATCTAGGAAACTATCTATAAATTGGGGGTTTCATCTCAAGGGACTTTCTTCTGACATTTTCTTCTGAGGATAGAATCTTCCAAATTTCAGATTAGTTTCAACCAACTCTCCTTCTCCTAATTTAAGCTTTGATCTATTTAGCATTCAACAACAAAATCCAACACAAGCTTGTCTAACCGTAAGAACCTAGAGCTCTGATACCACTTGATCTGAAATCACCGATATATGACCTTAGAGAAATAATGAAGGTATTATAGACTCAAGTGTTGGGGTGTGCCTATGTTATTTTATGCAATGGATCAATAATATTGTGAGATACACAGACACTAAAACAATAAGAGAATCACAGTAAGAAAACACATAAAACACAATAAGATTAATAAGGAGTTTACCCAATCCTCCTGGGCTACGTCTCCTTGTCCATCCTTCAGTGGTGGCCTTTCTATTGTGTCTTAAAGTATAGTTTTTACAATAAGGAGCTCAATTTGAGTCTCACTTAACAGATGATGATCAGTAGGATTGTACTTGGATTCCCCAAGTCTCTAGAGTACACAGGCTCCCCTGACTAAATCTCAACCTCAACTGGTCTCAGTGTTATGAATCCAAATTGGTACTCAATACCTGAAAATTATACACAAAAGAGTTGCTTGAAACTCTCAAGCCTTCTCTGGAGTTCACAGACTCTCGAACTCTCTCTGTCTCTGTCTGCTCAATGTTTCCTTTGCTCTGCATGTTAGCTCAGCTTCTCTGTTCTTTGCAATTCACTTCTTTCTTGCCTCTTGGCTTTCTGCTTCTCATTCTCTGCCTCTCTCTTTACACTTTATATGTTCGTGGCTTAAAGTCAATCTACTCCCTGACTATTTGTTTCCGCTTCTCAGCTCTCTGGATCTCTTGCCTCTGCTCACTAGAATCGTCACTATGTAATGCTTCACAGAGAGGTGGTCACTTGTTTCCTCACAAACTGAGTGTCAGTTATCTTTGAACAGTCGTTATTCTAGTTGCTCCAAGATTGCTAGCGAAACTGATTCCTCTGCTAGCTCAGCAGTCATGCCAGACCTCAAATATTATATGACTAAGCCTATTTCCCCGTCGAATCTGGTCATCCATCGGATCATTACTCCGCCATTGATTTGGAGCCTCCAAATCCTACGGTCTCCATCCATATCGTGTGGGTAAGTATCCTAACCTTTACCTGCGCGATGTGAGTGGTTTTCTCTCTCATTCGCTGGACATATGTCACCTAGTGTATGGCATCGAGCAAGACTCGGTTGAACCCTCTTACCACCTAAGGTCCTTCCAATATCCTATCGGTTTTGGCACAGGACCCACCTTCTCATGGAATTGGTGATTTTCATACGGTCCTATGCCTTTCCTTGTGACCGAGTGCTTGGGGATTTCCTTCACTAAGTGGGGCGCCCTGGGATACGTGATTAGCGCTTGACGCTAATCATGTATCAGAAAATTCCTTTGCTTCGGGATTTGGCCTTCCGTTTGTCAATTTGTGCCAGTGCATGGTCACCATGGGCCAACAGTTTGCGTGCTTTGACCAAGGGTCCTCGTTGTTCTGTGCTGACCACAAATTGCCATTGTTCAAAGGTTATTTCTGATATGCTCAATTTCCATAAGGTTTTGAAGCTTGACATAATTTGAAACAGTCATGAAAACTTAGAGAATGTTTAAGGATCCAATTTAGATCAAAATGTGATATGAATATGGAAAAATATGAATATGAATGTATCCCCACCAACTGATGATATTTTCAATTTTATGAGACGAAGAGAGAAATGTTTTTTCCAAAAATTTTCATTCTAGCTTTTCAAGGAATTTTATGATAAAAAGTTAGAAAATGACATACCTTAACTTACCCTTTAGAAGATGAGTTTCATGTGTGGTGGCTGCAAAATTCTGATCATAATATTCTTCAAGTGGCTAGACAAGTCATGGAGAAAAGAGCCAAGATGACTTTTTATTTTCTTTTATTAAAACTTGTTGAATCTCATGTGGAATAGTATTGATTCTGCTGCTGCCATCTTATTCCGCGGCTATTATTTGATTGTACAGTTGTCATCTAATTTTGCAACTGCTACCTGATTCCACAGCTACCATCTAGTTTTGTAGCTGCATATCTTCTACATGTGCTCCAAAATGCTGAAAATGATAGTCTTCATATCTTCAAAATTCATTGGCACAATTCCTGCTATGTGAATAAATGTTCTAATGTCGAACATAGCAGGAAATTATTTGCTTAGTGGCCATTAATGGATGCCACTAGTCAACACAAGAACTCTCACCATTGATGACAATAAGAGTCAAGATGCCAAAGACATCTTGCTAAGTACGAATAATTTTCTTATTGTCGAGTACCTAGAAGATCTGATGAACAATGGACATTGATGTATTCCCATTGTTCGTCGGCATGAGGACTTGCCATTAAGGCATGCAAGCCTCAAAGTGTTATTGCAAAGATTTAGACTCAGAGGGACTATAGACTCAGTAATTTCCATTGAAGTAGGGTTTATTTGAGAAATGTAAAAGAATAGGAAAGGAAAAACGAAAATGGAAGATGACAATGGAAAATAATAATGACAATGGGCAATAAGCATGTAAGTGAGCTTCTTACTTTTATTTGTGGGTCAAGTTGAAAGTGTATGTGAATAAAGGAAAATCAACAACTAACTCTTGCTGGGAAAAATGATTGTGGCTTGCTTTGAATTACTTGGTTGGATTTATAATTCAAAAGGGAGAAAAGGTAATGGTTTTGATGGATATGGACATGGAATTGTTCTTATGTTTGTCATGGAATCAATGCTTTGAAGACCAATTGTTCGCACAATTAGTTTTTTTCAATGATCATTCGATCATCCCAAACCTGCAAAAAAGACATGATATAAATAACATAAGTATGTTAAAAAAGAAATGATCAATTCCTTTCTTATCCTTACACAAAATTTCAAATGAAACAAACTAAGGAAAATAAAAAAGTGTTATATTCAGTCAAATTCATGATACCGATAACAATCCATTTTTAAGAAATAACCATGAAAATTAAATTAACTCCGTATTGTCGGATGACTTCATTCACTGTGCTCAATAAAACAATTGGCATCACAAAGATTTGTTGTGCTCTGCAAATTAAAACTTCATAGAAAAATACACAACAACAATATTAATGCCAATTGTTCATAAATCATCTAAATAATTTTCCAATTTTAATGAGAAATCTTTTGGTGGAAATCACATTGTAATATTTTTGTCGACACGTTTCAAACCAACAAGTGTGGTTCATCATTAGGACAAGTTGAAGAACCAGATCATGGCTATAGGTTAAATAGGGAGAGCAGATCTTCCAACATCTATATTTGACTAGGAATCAACTATATTGGACCGAGCAATTTGACTAAGAAACGACTAAATTTGACTGGTCAACTCGATTGGACCGAGGGAGAGGAAAAGTTATTAATGTTATTTTTATATTCATTACCAACATTTGAATAAAAGTAAAGTCTGTAAAATAGTTGTTACTATTATAATTAAATAAATAAAAGGTTAACATGGAGGATTTTTTTTTACACCACCAAACATCACTCATTAATAACCTAAAAATAGCTAATATGGAATACTAATTAAATGAATATGTATCTTATGAAATCAAAAACATTACATCAATAATATGTAAATATATGCATTCTGAATTTAGTGTAAATATATAAATAAATAGTTAATAAGTTATTATGCAAGATAGTTTCTTTTATTATTAAAATCATAGACGGAAATTATACGAAATAGACCTATAAGAACAAAATCAAGATATTATATATATATATATATATATATATATCATATTATATCCTTGATTTTGCTTTTTATAGGTCTATTTCTTACAATTTCCGTCTATGATATTAATAATAAAAGAAACTATCTTGCATAATAACTTATTAACCATTTATTTATATATTTACAATAAATTCAGAATGCATATATTTACATATTATTGATGTAATATTTTTTATTTCATAAGATACATATTAATTTAATTAGTATTCCATATTAGTTATTTTTAGGTTATTAATGAGTGATGTTTGGTGGTGTAAAAAAAAAAAAACACTCCATGTTAACCTTTTATTTATTTAATTATAATAGTAACAACTGTTTTAAAAACTTTACTTTTATTCAAATGTTCGTAATTAATATAACAATAACATTAATAACTTTTCCTCTCCCTCGGTCAAGTCGAGTTGACTAGTTAAATTTAGTCATTTCTCAGTCAAATTACTTAGTCCAATATAGTTGTTTCCTAGTCAAATATAGCCGTTGGAAGATTTGTTGTCACTATTTAACTTGTAGCCATGATCTGGTTCTTCAACTTCTCTTGATGATGAACCACACTCGTTGGTTCGAAAATGCATCGACAAAAAATATTACAATTTGACTTCCATCGAAATATTTCTCATTAAACTTGATATGGATCACAAAAGCTTAAATTCAACAATTTTCCAATTGTTTTGGTAGCCATTATTGAATCCTCATTTGTGTTGCAAAAATAACATGCTGTCAAAAATATTTGAAGTGTTAAAGATATGAAAAATTACTTGTAAAAAAAAATTATTTCAATCAAATTTTGCAAGTATTTTTCACTTTATAAATTGCTTCAATAAATTTATTGCATATGTATTAATCATCACAATTTTTTATTTATTTATTATTTTTCCCCATATAAAATGATTTCTTTCATTCAAATTTTAAAAATTATTGTTGTTCATTTCATTACTTCAGAAGTAGGGACCTTTCTCATTCTAGCAGCTGGCATTCCTGGCCTTAGATAAAACTGTGAAATGTCAACATGCAAAAACTTGTATTCTTTGATCAAATTAATAGTGGTCTCGAAATTATCTTCCTTTGTTCTACCTGGGAATCCACATATCACATCATTCATTATCTGCATGTATGGCACAAGTCGTATTAATGTATCAACCACAAATCTGAATTCCCCGATTGTGTATTCACGCTTCATAGCATTCAAAACATAATCACTCCCTGACTATACTGGCACATGATGAAACGAGTGTACACATGGGTGCATCATTAAGTTAACAATTTCTTCCAATTGTTCAAAGATATAAGGAGGGTAAATCTGTTGAAATTTTGAGGAGAAAGAGTCATTGTTTGATTAGAAGTTTTAGTGAATTAAATGTGTTATTGCCAACAAAACCTTGTGCATAAAAAATAATCTGTTTTCCTCACATAGTCTCCAAACAAGGTCCGGAACAGCTGCGATTTGCGATTTTATCTCGAACAGTTAGGAATCCAAGGAAACAGTTTCTGGGTTTTTAATATCATACCATTCTAAAATAAACCCATGTCCCAAGTTTTTCAGGTTCACCTTGATTTTCTTAGAAAATTTGTTTTTAAAATTGGGTGTCAAGATAATTACGCTTTCTCACAATTACATTTTCTACAAAAATCAATTTCGAATTTCTCCTAAATGGTTTCAAAATCTAGTAAACCACTCTTGAGTTACCTAAGTTCCCCTATTCCAAAGAAAACCCCTGTCTTGTTTTTGTGTAATTTGCCTCTATTTGCTCATAATTTGCATTTTAAAATCATGTGTTTATGCTACTACATCTTCTAGAAATGTTTTGGTGATTCATTTTGCAGGTTTTGAAGGTTGGGTTTTTGGCTACTTGGATGTCTTCCAACAAAGGAAAATGTAAGATCTAACTATATAAATCATCCTATAGACGATTCTGGGGGACTAGAAATTTGGAATGAGATAAACGATGGGACAACACTTTGAAGAAATCTAACCACATCATTTTGTAAACTCGTAGAAAACTATTGCATTACAGAGGTAAGGATTTTTGCACATGGATTTGCAAGTCTTGCAGTAGCTAAATAAATTTTATGATATAATAACAAAACAATTTCTTTTTCTGATCCTCCAGATCACATGAAGTGCAAAAGGAGAGCATACTTGAGAGATTTATTTTGTTATCATAGTCAAGATTTTATCAATCATTTCCTCTGTAAATTTTGCAAAAATAAAATGAAAAAGGCTTGATCTCATACCTTAAATTATCATTCGTGACCTTCACTTGCGCTCCTTGTTCTCAACCATTTGTTTTATTGTAATTTTTTCCTACCAAGGGTTAGTAGATGGGTGGTTCTTACTGCACCATAAAACATCAAATTTATCATAAAAACTGTAAAAATTTATTTTTATTTTTCCTATTTATCTAAAAACTATTTTTTTTTTAAGTATGTTCATGCTTCCAATGAAGCCATTTACAAATTAGAATATTTGAAATGCTCATATCCAAACTTGAAAAATGTACCTGATTGTTTGTAAGGATATGCGAAATCGACTTGACCTTTCGATTTGTCACAAGGATGCCTTGAAGAATTGATGAATATTGTGGCGTAATCACTTTTTGATATCATTCCTCATTGTAGTCTTTGGGCTACATTCGAGACCCTTTGTCCATAAATGGTTAGTAAAAGCAAAAACAAATAAAATACGCTCTAAAATGAAAGCTAGTTCCCATGCACACTTCCCCAGTAATGGCGCCAAAATGTTGGGGAAAAGTGATTGTCTGTCATTTAATTTGTCAACCTGGGGGTCTTGTAAACTTGTGAAGCATGCGTGCATCGTATGTGCTAGAAATTGTCTTTCAGTTTAGATCAATCCAATTATAAAATAACGAAAACCAATTCATCTAATCTGTGAAATCAAATAATGAAAGTGAAATTCAACTAACCTGTGAAATCTAAAACAACTAATGTATACTTAGTTACTCCAGCATTCAATTATTAAGTGTTACCTTCTTGAGATTATGTGTAAGCAACTATTTATACTTTAACTTCTAATGTCCTAGAAAAGCAAGTAAAGTGTGTAAAAAATAACTCAGTAATTAAATATTCAACCATTCAGTCTCGAAATATGATTAAATAAATTTCTTAGAACGATCTTTAGGAATTTCAGTTAATGCAAATAAATGGGGATCTTAAAAACAAATATAAAAGCATGAAAAAGTAAAGATCAATGATTGCATAGGTTGAACATTAAATCACCCAATTTGAAGTCACCTTCTTGGCCTAATATTTTACTCAATTATACGATGAATTGATAGTTTTATCTAAGAATGTAAATAACAGAACATGAAAGGAAACTAAATAACTATGAGCTCTTGCCTGAAACTTAATCCAATTGGAAAATACATAAATCTTTCCTGTTGAAATGTTTTTAGAAAAGCAAAGATTACGCAGTCATTCTAAAACTAATACTAAGAAAGAAAATGAACTTTAATCTATAAAAGCAATTAAATCTCACACATTTTAGGTAGTGTTGTGGCCACCAACAACCCCCCTCCTTATGAAGTGTTATTGTTAATACTAAATAAGTGGGGACCCTCAGTAAAAATCTAAAAAATCAATTCGTGTTATATTTCCTTTTAGATGAAACTTATACCATCATGGACTTAGGAAAATACCTTTGAAGAATCTAAAAACCTAAGTTTCATAATGAAGAAAGTAAATTCACTCCTTAAGAGATATCACATCACTCAAAGAATGATAGGGTACCTTCTAATGAGTTAAAATTATAAAAAAACATGAGATTGTGATGCGAAACTTCATCGCATTGCATACATTAAAGAAACACTCACATTGAAAAAAAATCGCCGATATGCGATATCGCATATCGCGCATCAAAAAAATCACATGAATTACACATAAGGATTATAACGATCTGTGATATTGCGATATTGCGATATTGCGATACTGTGAAGTTGCAATGTTGCGATATTTAGATATTGCAATGTTGCAATACTGCGATGTTGCGATATTGCGATACTGCGACCTTGCGATAGAACAACATGATGAAATTGCGATTTCGATACAGCGATCTGTGATATCGCAAAGAAAAATCGCAGGACCTCTCCATCGCAGTTAGTTCTGGCTCATTTTTCAAGAAAACTTTTTAAGCCAAGAATTGGTCATGCATTTTAATGCGAATTAATGACTTGTTGCCAGTTGTTAATGAAGTATGGTGTTGTGTTTTTCGAAGAACTAGTTCATGTAAGGTGGCATGTTTTGCATATCTTTGGCATTTAAAGTTTTCTTGTCATTATTTTTTATCATTACTTCCACCTCAAATGTAAACTGCAGGAAAGAAGGACGAAGCGTTATACAAGGCAGTATGTAGAAAACTATGAGGAGGAAAGGCAGCACTCCAATGTACATTTCGGAAGGCACACCTAATCCACTTAAGGGAGAAAAAGAGCCGCAGAACTCTTCTGAGGCATCCATCACAGATTTCTCATATACAACTATGGTTGAATGGGTACTGAACGATGCTGATACCAGAAATAGACAGTTTAATTCTCAGGTTCAAGAGCTCACAGAATCACTATTTTTACAGATTTTGAGTTTTATACCCAATGAGAGAAAAAGGTGCAAGAGGCGAAAAACGCATCAGGGAAGCCCGGATCAAGAAACAGAGGTAGTTTCCAATGTGCGATTAGCACTGAGAAAACTTGCTCAAAAAGGAAGGATCCTAATTACTCAGTCACCTGCAAGCCCCGAAAATTGCAAGAAAGCAGTGATAGAAACAAACTAGAAATAGAAGACTAAAGGAAAAGAAGAAGCAGTCCAAGGGTTAACCAAGTTGAAATGGGATTTTTACCAGGTATACATGATAATGTCACATAGTCATTGGATGACTCTCAAGTATATCATCAATATTATTGAGAAGATAATGCGAGCTCTTGTCAATTCAGTTTGCTTAACTCAACCAAAGACGGAAGACAGTCAGCCGACTCCACTCAGGAAAATACTGAATGCTTGCGATGTTAAGGAGAAAATTTAGAAATAGTTAGATATTAGATTTAATTTTAGAAATAGTTTTTCTTAGAAAGAGGACGGTCATTTAAACCGAATCCTCAATTTCTATAAAAAGTTATTTAGTTAGTAGAATTTAAACCCTTCTCATGCATTTAGAGAAGGGTCCAGAAATTTATCAAAAACTTGTCCTCACAACATGCACTTTTGCACCCTCAGAGGAGGTTTTGGTGAATGAATGGAACAGGGTTTATTTGATATCTGCTACTGATGTTGCACTTCTATACTCTTAGTAGATGTTAAATCAAGGAGAGATAAATCAATTGTTTCTTGAAGCTCATGAGTAGGACTAGTTATAAATGGTACTTTTATCTCTTAACTATTTATGCTTATGCGTTAAAGTGATATTCAGTTTTCAGTTATTTATATATTACAGCATGGATGTCTGAGTTATCATTTGGCACTTTTGTACAGTGATAACTATTTGTTTATGTTTAGTGTATGAATAGCTCTTTTATGCGATAAGTTTTAACAGTTGTTTCGTCTAACTTCTTATACGAAGTAGCTCATTTTTATTGAATTCTTTTCTTATGATAGTTGAATGATATTTATTACCAGTTATTATTTAAAAAAAAATTAGATCGCATAGAAGAAAGATCACACCCCGGGTTAGCATAAATTTCGATGTTTTTCTGTTTATTAGAATACAATAGTATAGCATTAGATTAGATAGAAGTATTTTGTTTAGAACAAAAACACCCATCTTTCTCACACACACACACTGAATTGGGAAACTAGTCCTATATCCCCAGTCGGACCCGCTATACCAAACGGATAAGGAGTTGCCAACCAAGGTCCGGAACGGGCGGGTATCCCCCTTGTTGTCGACCCGATTTTTGGGGCCTTCAACATATTTGGCGCTAGAAGGAGGGCCTGAAGCATGTTGTATGTTGGAATTTGTTTTCATTGTTAACATTTGAATTAGGATGTCCTCTCTTAAACTTCCAATTTGGAGTTGCATCCATGTTCGTAAATCTTCCAACACTCCACCGAAAGTGGTAAGGCTATTGTCTCAGGTAAAATTCGATGGTAAGAGAAATTCTTCTGCTTTTAATCATGCCTTTCAATTTATTCAAGGAGTTTCAAATTCTGATTTTCAAGGAATTGACGAAGGTATTTTATGCAGAGTTTTTACTCTCACATTTGTAGCAGAAGCTAGAAAATGGTGTAGAACCCTTCCGGTTGCCTCAATTCACAGCTGGGATCAATTTGCCACGATTTTCGTTTGCAAATTTGACTCCTATGATTATGATCAGGTATATGATGAAATTGAATATCTACGAAAAGAAGATGAATCTGTTAGAGATTTTAATATTCGATTTCATCTTAATTGTTTGAAATTTAACATTGAGAATGATCTTATAAGTGAAGAATCATTAGATTGTGTTGATCATAATTATTCGTTGCCTCCTATTCGTGACTCGTATGAAATTAATCCAAGCTTTGTTCAATTCCCTTCCGACATAAGTGAGAAATCCAATTCGGATGTGCAAAAAAATGAAGAGGTTTCACAAAGCTTAGGAGATATTTCAGATCGAATACTAGAAGACAAAAACGTCAATTTTGGAAGAAAGGTCACCTTGGAATCTGAAGGAAACTTTGAGGCAAATTCAGAAAATATGATCGCAACTCAACAAATGCCAAGGTCAGAAAAACAAAGCAATTTTCTTTCAAAAAACACGAGGACATCAAGGTATGATCTAAAACCTGAAATCTATGATGAACATAATGTGCAAGAGTTTTCAAGAAGAGATATTTCTTGCATTACTCCAGAATCACATTTTTCTCTTTATCCTGATATTTTTAATGATGATATTTCTTCCCTTCTCAATATTAATGATATTTTAGAAAGCATAGAGGTTGGTCTTAATGAATCACCATTAAGTGATTTTCAAGATAAAGAAACAATTGGAAAACATTATTTTGCCATTAATAGACATAAAATCCCTATTCCCCGTGGTTTGAATATACTGGATGAAATTGAAGAAAAACCTAGGGAATCTTGTGAAGTCATTTATGATGATTATTTTGATATTGAAGATGTTGATTTATCTTGAGAGAATCAACAGGAACTTCAAATAATATCTGAGAATAAGAAGTATTTTAAATCAAAAACTATTTCAATCGATCCTCATTCTAAAGCAGCTAATCACCTACATGATTTCATTACGCAAGAAAATATTCCAATCTATGATTCATATCATGACCAAGCTTTCATGCCTATTTATAATCATGATCCCCTTTCTGAATCACAAGATGGGGATCGAGGTCACTCAAACCCTATAATCATAGCCAATCCTTGTGAAAGAGAAATCATTATGAAATAATCCCAACTGTGTTGTAACTCTAGTTGTACAGATAATAAGTTTATCTTATTTTTTTCTTCTTACCTATTTTGTACAAAAACAAATTTGTTTTCAGATTTCCAGGCCTTAGAATCCAAAAATTCATATCTTCAATCTGGTCAGTTATCCCTTCCATTGAGCTTTTATCAGTCCTTAATAGACATCCATCCAGATTTCTATGATCCAATGTGTATTCAATTGGAAAGAAAATTCCATAAGAGGGAAATTCTGAATAAAATTCTAACAATAGTTGTACATTCTTGTTCCACATTCAATTTTCTAAGATCAGTACGAATTTCGTTTTTAGTATTAATATTTATGTATATATATGTAGGAACAAAAATGAGAAAATGGTTACACTGGAAATATGATTACACCTAGTCAATTTCATGTATATTGTTAGAATGGGAGTAGGATTAGTTTAGTTAGTCTTTAGTTCAAAAATAAATGAAGTGATTAGCCCTTTTCATATTTTATAAATATCCAAGGACAAAATTACTTCACATTAGAAAACTTGTGATCGTCCTAAAAAACAATTCTCACGTAATAAAACCAGTTGTGAATGGTTACGTTAGGCATTTATGAAAAAGACACCAACTCTCTTTTTAGATTTTCATTTTTCGCTTGTATAAATAGCAAATCTTTTGGAAAATTGATCTTTATTATTGAAAGATACAGTTAAAAAAAACTCTAGCCTAGATATGACACTAGTTTCAACTTCATAAAAGTTTGATGAAAATAAACCTTTAGTGAAGAAATTGTTTTATATCAGTGTAATGAAAGGTATCCATAACAAAATAAAGATTTTCTGTAGAAAAGTTACTTCCAAAAACTCTACCATTGTCGTCCAGAGCTATCTAAAGAAAACAATGACTTCCTCCCTGCTAAGGAAATCACAACTTTCAGAGGAACAACCCAAGGATACACTTCATCTTGAAGAATGAGAGGTCTCATCACGAGCCTGCTTATCATAATCACAGATATTATAACTTGCTGACTTTGCCAAATATTGTGTACCATAACAGGGCAATGACTCAAGATTATTACAATCAGGAGGCAAGGGGTCTCATCACGAGCCAGCTTGTTCAGCAAAGTTATAAATCGAGTGAATGACTGTGTCACAAATTGGCTATCAAACCAAGACATTGTTCTTTAAGAATAAAAATCAAAGCAATAAGTGTAGATGTGGATTCTTCTTTGAGATCTGTGGGTTTCTTTAAGTAGGATACAAGATCATTGCTGGGTAGCAGGTAACCATGTCGAGGCTATGAATGCCTGCTAGCAGCAGAGGCTCTACCTACGACAAATGAGTATATTTTAAAAAACTGGTTTACAGAGAAGACTTTGTTTTATCTTTACAGACTAAGTAGTGACTGATGTAAACACAAGGACTAAGCTTGAGGCAGCAAATAATCAAAGTTTAAAATAGCTGAAACAAAATGTCATTGACAAGTTAGAGCATAATGTACTTTATCTTTCTATAATAAAGTTTAACTTTACGAGAAATTTTCTGTTTTGGAAGTTTAGAAAATTCAACTCAAACACAGAGATAACTGGTTCTTCCGAGTGAATCGCCAATTGTTGTGGCCACCAACAACCCCCCTCCTTATTTAGTACTAGTAATAATACTAAAAAAAGGGGGGACCCTTAGTTATAAAATCCAAAGAATTTAAAGTAGCATTTAAATTTCTTTTTCACAAATAAAGTTACCATCATAAGCTTAGGAAGCCCCCTTGGAAACTTTTAGAATCTAAGTTTATGATAAGGTAAAAAATTATCTTATCAAAGGAAATCACATCCCAAGAAAATAACGGGATGCCACCTCACAAACACAATCCCAATATTCACGAGATAACGATAACGACCAAATATCGCATCGCATGCAGCATAACTTACTTAAAACACTTCAAGAAATCTGCCAATGTGCGATACCACCGATCGCAACATCACATCTCGCAAGGAACAGGTTAACAAAAAATTTGTCATACATAATATTCCTGCGATTTGCGATATTGCGATATTGTGATTCTGCGATTCTGCGATTTTGCGATTTCGCGATTTTTCGATTTTGCGGTTCTGCGATACTGCGACATTATGATTCTGCGATTTTGCGATTTCGCAATCTGCGATGTTGCGGTAGCAAATGGCAAAATTGCTCCATCGCAAATCTTTCGGGCTCATTATTCAAGAAAAGTAGTTTCCCTAAGCTGACACATGGTTATGCGCTTTAAATGCTAATAAAAGAGTTAGCTGTCAGTTATTAATAGAATATGGGTGCGTGATCTTCAAAGAACATTTCACGTAAGGTGGTATATTTGGTATGTCTGCGGCATTTAAAACTTTCCCATCACCCTTCCTTGTCATTCAATTTCACCTCACTTGTGAATTGCAGGCACGGAGAGCAGAGGACTATACAAAACAATACACAGGCTGAAATGGGAAAGAAAAACAAAGCCCCGAGCTCCGAAGAAGAGAAAATGGCACCTTTGTATACAGACACGGCTTGCAACAGAGACACGGGAATAGCTACGTGGGAAGGAATGTATAACATGCTCGAAGAGGAGAATCCCAGAGTAATGGAGGTTACAGCTGTCGCGGGCTCACAAAGCTCTTTTGAAGCATCCCTCGCAGAGCTAGCCTGCTCATTCTTACATTGGATAGCAGCAAGGCCAAGAATCCTCCCATACACGGACATGGTCAAATGGATATTGGATAATGCAGAAATAAAAAATAAACAGTTCAAGGTTCATGGTCAAGGACTCATTGGTTCATTCGCCGCATAGCTTATGTATCATCTACCAGAGCCACAGGTAATCTACAACAGACAGTTTACAGAGAATTTTGTAAAAGAAAATCTGGATCTCGCAGAAACTACCAAAGATTGGTCTAGGAGAGATGAGTCGCTCAATAAAGACAAACACGGTATGTACGGTACTGGTGCCCTTACCTCTCCATACTACTTTGTTGTTGCCATGCTCTGTAGAATATTTGGAATGCCAGATATTAACAAATTCTCATGGGAGAGGCTTCCATTATTGGATGCCGCCACAAATGCCACCATTGTAGATTGGGCCAGAATTTTGTCTGATACCCTGGCCACAGCCATTGGCAATTACCGGTCCAAAAGAGCTACGGCTCAGAGGATTTATCCTCCTTTTTACCTTTATGCGTATATAATGGACGCAATATGTTATATTTCTATGTTTCCTGTTATGGGTTGGAAGTGGACAACACAAGACCCTCTACCCATTCATGTATATCACAAAGAGTTATGGGACTCTCAGTTCGTCCCATATTTTTACCAAATTTTTCATGGAGTTATGTTGCCCTTGTATAGAATTTTGTATGATAAAGACCCTCTGAGATGCTCGCCTGAAGCACAAATAGACATCCTCACTGTCGCAAGATGGTTCGGGGAAGAAGTGTTTACTTAAGTTAGGGTTTTTGGAAGTTTTGTACCCCCTCATGTCCTACCTGTATATATCCCTGATAAACTCTTATCCCGAGAGATCGCCTACCAAACCTGTGGAGAAGGAGTCCTAACTAAAGAATTAAAAGACAAAAAGAAAGCTATATGGCCACAGTTTCCTATAGCCTATGGGGCCTTCTCGCTATTCGATGTAGGTCACGCCTTTGCATGAGTAAAGAATATCACGTGCTTACAGCTCTTCAAATTCACTGCAAGGCCATTTGACCCTTATGAGGTCGCCCACAATTTTACAACAGCGGTCAAGATAAAGGTATTCTCCGGAGAAAAATATTTATTTGATGATTTATTTCAGCAGAAAAACACATTGGAAGAAATTCTGCACACAGCCCAACTGCAGCTACCCACAGAAGAATTTCAAAGGTTCAAAACATACAGGGAAAGAAGGTTGGCCAGTATTCCTTTGGAAAAGTTATGCCTAAAACCCCCAAGAGATCCAAATCCAAGTGTCAGCCTCAGTGGAAGTTCAAGTACCAACGGATCTAAGTCTACATCTGAAAAAGAAGTGTCTGAACACTCTAAAAGATCTGGAAATGAACTAAATAAGAAGGAAGGGTCAGTAAATGATACTGCCCAGTCAAAAGAACTTTTACATCAGCAGGTTATTGCCTCCCCGCAAAGAATTCCTCCCCCTCTAGTCATCCAAGCACCACCAGTCACAGCTGAATTAGATAAAGAATGGGAAATCTTCAATGACTTAATCAATCTTGAAGGATAGACCATGAAGACAAATGTCAGCGATGTACAGATAATAAAAGAAGTAGTCACGGGAACAGTTAGCGAAGCCTCGGATGTGGAGCATATTCCTATTTCTCCATCCTCTGAGCTTGTACTAAAAGTAGAAGAAATTCCTCCCCTAGATGTATTTTATAGCCCACAGCATAAAGCAGTAGTAAGAAAGTAGAGAAAGAAAAGGAATCTAGAAAGCACTCTCTCTCAAAACACAGAACAATTGGACGTCTTGTGGAAAGATCCCACAAGTAATCCCACGGAAAATCTCACCAAACTATCTCAGATCGCAGGAGCATACGCCTCCGCTACAATCGACAAAGCATCTGAGGTACAACAACTGCTAAAAGAAAGGGAAGAGCAGATACAAGTACTGCAACAACAATTGCAACAAGCCCATGCCAATAACGAAGCACAGCAACAACTTGAAAAGGTGCAACAGGACTTCCAGCAGATGCAGTTAAGCTATCATAAAAGTTTGGATGAGAAAGGAAAACAGTTACAGGATTTGAGAGAGATGCACAAGGATGACCCGAAGCTCAAAGAGTTCATCACAGAGTCCATTTCTCTGAATGAGAAATTACTACAACAGCAAGAAGCATTGGGCCAAAAGATATCACAATGGAGTCATTATTGCGAAATTAGTGATAAAACCACTAATCAAGTAGTAGACTTGCGGAGTGACTACGATATGATTGATAAATGAGTGACTGAATATTTGGCATGGCAAGAGACGGATGAGGGTAAAAGAGCAGGTGCACCAAGAATTAATGAAAATCACAAGGAAATTCTCTTTAACAAATGGGATGAGCAAATCAGAGGAGCAGAGCAAGCAGCAGAAGGAGCAGCCACGGCGGCAAGCAGACTTATTGATTGTGTAAATGAAAATTTACACAGGGAAAATTTGATCACAGAGACCACCCTGGGGTACTTACCAAATGCTCAATAGCTAGGAGCATATTGGAAACAGAGAGCTCAAGAAAAGGCTAAAGTAATCCAAAGGCTAAGTAAGTTAAACTGGGATTGTTACTGGACATACTTGGTAAAACCACATAGCCAATGGATGACTATTAAGTGTATTATAAATGCAACCGAAAAGATGGCGCCAGCTCTCATAGATTCTGTTTTCTCAGCCCAGTTGAAAGCGGAAGTTAGCCACCCAAATCTCCTTAAACAGATGTTGCGTACATGTGATTTCAGAGATCAAGCACAGAAATAGTTTAATTTTAGTTTTAATTTCGTTTTATTTTCCTGAAAAAGGGACGGTCATTTAAACCGCATCCTTTATTTTTTGTAATAATTTATTTTTAGAATTAGTCATTAGTATTTAAACCCTTCTCATGCATTCAGAGAAGGGTCCAGAAATTTATCAAAATTGTCCTCAGAACATGCACTTTTGCACCCTCAGAGGAGGTTTTGGTGAATGAATGGAACAGGGTTTATTTGATAACTGCTACTGATGTTGCACTTTTGTACTCTTATTAGATGTTAAATCAAGGAGATATAAATCAATTGTTGCTTGAAGCTCATGAGTAGGACTAGTTATAAATGGTACTTTTATCTCTTAACTATTTCTGCTTATGCGTTAAAGTGATATTCAGTTTTCAGTTATTTATATATTACAGCATGGATGTCTGAGTTATCATTTGGCACTTTTGTACGGTGATAACTATTTGTTTATGTTTAGTGTATGAATAGCTCATTTATGCGATAAGTTTTAACAGTTGCTTCGTCTAACTTCTTATACGAAGTAGCTCATTTTTATCGAATTCCTTTCTTATGATAGTTGAATGATGTTTATTACCAGTTATTATTTGAAATCTGTTTAGATCGCATAGAAGAAAGATCACACCCCGGGTTAGCATAAATTTCGATGTTTTTCTGTTTATTAGAATACAATAGCATAGCATTAGATTAGATAGAAGTATTCCGTTTAGAACAGAAACACCCATCTTTCTCACACATACACACTGAATTGGGAAATTGGTCCCATATCCCCAGTCGGACCTGCTATACCAAACGGATAAGGAGTTGCCAACCAAGGTCTGGACTGGGCGGGTATCCCCCTTGTTGTCGACTTGATTTTTGGGGCCTTCAACAGGAAGTTATTGCTATCTTGGATTGTAAGGAACACACAAGAAACTCCTTCCTGGGTTCAGAAGACACCAAATTCAGCCATCCTCTATTTCAGTGATTGACTGTTGTTTTCCTGAGCATTTTCTTTTCTGATTAGTACAAAAGAAGTACACTCAACACCATGCGAGGGGGATTCATATGGAAAGAGCCCTCAAACTCCAGCAAGCTGTATGAAGATCCTGAGGTGGTGGACCTTTTTACCCGAGCAAATTGGATATCCTTCTTTGACAAAATTCATGGTCATGATGAGGAGATAACCGAAGATATTTTAATATCCCTGCGACCACATTCAAAGACACTTGCCACAGTTAGTTTTAGGCGTTTGACCCTAGAACTCACCCCTGAGCTCATTAGTAGAATTATTGGTCTACCATTGGGGCTCCCTTGGATCAAGGAAGAGAGGTAATTGGGCCAGATTGCTAAGAAAACATTTTTTTTGCATGAGGAGCATCCTGTAGAGGAAAAAAAAGGAGTTAGAAGGACAAGCCTGCCCCCTCTCTGGAGTGAAGTTAGTTATCAAATTATGAAGTACATCAGATGCGAAAGGGAGGTTTAGCATCATCTATGGATACCATTTCAGGTTATTATGTGAATTAAAGCATGGGATTGACTTGCCTCCAGCCAAGAAACTAAGCATCCCATATTTCCTTCTTCAGTCCCTAATTGGATGTGGTAGAAAGCTAAGTGAAGGGATCCCAAACCAGTTGGCCCACCATGGGCTCATAAAACTATTGGTGGAAGATGCTTTACACACCTACACTATCCCTATATCTTGGGAAATCTTTAGAAACATGTCCAGAAATGATAACATTAAAACTTTGGCTGAAAACATCACTCCATCCAGCAGTGAGGTGGGGGAGAAAACTGAGGAAATGGAGAAAAACAATGATGAGGGCACACAGGGCATCCAAGCAGAAGGCAGAACAGAGGAAGCACGGGAAGAACAGAAAGAAATTAGCAAGACTGCTGAGCCTAAAACAAAGGAAGAAACAATAGCAAGGGAAAAGAGGATACATAGTAGAAAGGAAAAGGCCGAAAAGGCCCAAATTAAGGCTGCCACAACTAAGGCAGGCATCCAGAAAGAGAAGGAAACGGCACATCCCGAGATATCAGTCACACAGACAGAAACAGTGGACACAGAGATTTCTATAGGAAGCGAAGAAAAAGACCAGCAGGAAGAGAAATCCCCGAAAACATTGGCAAGGGAGACAACAACTATGCTTGTTGTATTAAGCACACTTGCAAAACAAAAAGGAAAGAGAAAGAGGCAAACCTCCATGTACTTTAAAGCCAGGAGGAACACACGGATCAAAGTGGGCAAACCCTAGCCACAACCAAAGGAACCAATTGTCATTGAGGACACAACCAATAAACCAAAAGAAGAGTCTCCTTCAAAGATATCTATCACCTATGAAAGAGGAAGCCCAAAAACCTCCACCTAGAGAGAAATAATTAGGATGATGAACTCAAAAACAGCTCTACAGGAAGCTGAAACATCTCTACAGGAAACTCTGGCAAAGTTAAAAGAAACCAAGAAATCGGAGGAGAAGGCAGCCAACTAACCACAGGGAGAAGAAAATACTGAAGAAATACTGGAGCCAAGCCCTTAGCCTAGCTTGGGCTCATATTACCATCTGTTAGAAGGTGGGAAGATCATCCCACAGAAGTTTGTTGTACCACTCTTCTTTGCATTGGAACAAGAGTTAGGACTCACACTCGGATGAGGATTGTCAAATCCAAGGGTATTGCAGACATAGGCCACCTAAAGGAACAACTAAAGGAAGCAAGGAAAGAGTTGGCCATGGTGAGGCACATGGAAAGCAGTCAAAGAGCCAAATTACAGGAAGAAATTGAGCTGCTAAAGAAGCAGTTGCAGCTACAGGAAGGTCATAAGGAAGATAGGTCGTCCATTGTGGGAGAGCAGCAGTAGCAAGAAGGACCTCCAACAGACAGGGAAACAACCAAGGAACAGTAGAGAGAAGAAAAGCTGCCAACTGATGTTGAGATGCTAACAAAACTACTACAGGAAAAGGAGTCACAGGCAGTAGAAGAAATAAAGGCTTTGAAACAACAGGGCAAGGGAAGGAAGCCCAAATGGCCTGCATGGCCAGCTGGGCAGTGGAAGCCTTACAATGTAGGCAACCTGCAAAGTCATATGCATTATAACTTAAGGATCAATGGTTGCAATTTCAAATTAACACACTGGCCCAAAGGGGCACCATTCCATTTTAGAACTACAACCAGTTCATGTATTTGTGTTACAGTAGCTCAGCTGAAGGTAAGGCCAAGTTAGCATAATTCTATTTACACAACTTGGCATTTCCAAACATGAACGTATGGGACCCCAATGCAGCATTGGTAGATGTGTAACTAATGGCCATGGCCTCTTGGTTAAACCATGAGGAAAAGAGGGCAGCAGAAATTCAGGAAGTTATGGACAGGGAGTTGAGTGAGCCACTCATGATCAGAGAAGAACCAGAAGATCCCTCAGCTTTAGTGTATGCCCATCAGCACCTGGCCAACAACTCTTAGGGTCTCCCAGACTACATTGAAAGACAAGCTCAGGCCACTGCTCACTTTGAGGACATGGAGAGACTGTTGGGTGATAACTGCATCCATGCTTGCACCAGGAGATGGAACAGATTGTCCCACAGTCTGAAAATAAGAGAGCACCACTCCCCAACAAGGATGCGAGAGGCTTTGGCCAAAGTACCTCTCTACAAACAGTCAATACAAAATCTAAAGGCTAGCTAGATTGGCCTAAAGTTCAGTCCTCCATTGCTTTTGGGACTGTTGGAAGGGGTCAAAGAAGAAGAAGAACACAGGAAGTGGGAGGAGGTAGAGAGAAAAGCAGGGTTTCATGACCGAGAGGAGGACATCACCTCAAAAGCCTGGGATGTCAGAGAGGCAGTCAAAGCAATCAAAGATGATAAGCTGGATTAGTTGCTCAGAGGATGAGCAACACATTCAGGAGTGGGGTGATGATCAGCCCCAAAAATGGGTAACTTATTGGGCTCATTTTGCCTATTATTCTTGATTAATCCACCATTCTTCATAGCTCTATGCATGCTTTTGAATATATTTATCTTACCTCTAGTACCGTGCAACCTGAAATTCTGACAGCGCAGGTTGTATCTGTCGCAAGAGATGGCAGTGACTATACCATCACACAAGGTGCACGCTCCAGCACAGGAAAAATCGCGCAAAATCACAACGATGAAGATACACTTACACATGTAAACAACCAAACAACGTAAGGGAATAGAAAAAATGTTGAAGATAACACGCAGAAAGGAGACATCACGCAGAAAACAAACCATGAATATGACTACACTTACCAACACAACGCCTGCAAGCAATTTGAAGCCACCATAACGTAGTTGAATAGTTTGAAAACGTAGTTTACAACTAGTACCGTGCAACCTGAAAATCTAACAGCGCAGGTTGTATCTGTCGCAGGAGATGGCAGCGACTATACCATCACGAGGTGCACGCTCTAGCATAGGAAAAAAACAAGCAGCGCAAGAGAATAGCAAAAGTGCTGAAGATAACACACAGAAAGGAGACATCGTCCAACACCGTGCTCCCATCAAACAGCACGCTCGCAATATGCAGGTTATTAACACACAGTTAGACGGTTCTCTCACCTTCACTACGCAGGTTAAAATTGCTAAAAATAAACAACACGCTCTCAGCAATTCTCAGGTCTTTGATATGCAGTTAGATGGCAATAATTCTATGGTTCAAAAACGTAGCAACTTTTCGGTACAGGAAAAATCCAACAACAACAAATTAATTAAAAACTCAACAGTCATCAACCTCTCAAATCTGGCTTTAGATGACAACTTGAAAGCGTTGTTAGAAAAAGGTCTTAATTTTGCTTTATCTCCAGCAAAAATACCTGTGAATGATATCATAAGTAACATTGAGGTCATCATCAGAAACACAGATCAAAATGTTGCTGAAGAAATAAGACAGGACGTCGCCAGAATTCTCAGAAATGCTAGACCCCCTCCCAGCAACATTTCCAAAGAGGAATCCATAGCTTTAAAAAACACCAAGAAGAACAAGGATATCATGATTTTAAAAGCAGACAAAGGAAATGCCACTGTTATTATGAATAGGAAAGATTATGATAATAAGATGGAAGAACACCTTAACAAAAGTGGCTGCTATAGAACTCTTAACAAGGACCCTAGCAACAAAATTCTCCGCCTAGTTAGTAACAAAATCAAAAACTCCTCTCTAGATTCTACCATTAAGAGCAGGTTAATACCCAATAGTGCCATCATCCCTAAAATCTATGGTGCACCCAAAATCCGTAAATCTGGAATTCCTCTGAGACCCATTGTGAACACCATAGGATCACCCACTTACTGGTTAGCAAAATACCTTGCAAACAAGCTTAGATATTTATCAGGTAACACTCCCTCTTACATCAAAGACTCTGCTTCTTTCATAGAATGGATTAAAAACCTAGAAATTAGTGACGATGATATCCTAGTTAGCTTTGACATAGTGTCTCTCTACACTATGATTCGAGTAGATAAAGCCATAGAAGTCTTGAAGAATATTACAGACCATGAAACTGTGGAACTAGTAAGCATTTGCCTTAAATCTTCATACTTCAGTTTCAAAGGTAAAATCTATGAGCAAACTCATGGAGTTGCTATGGGTTCTCCTTTATCTCCGTTGATTTCCAATTTATACATGGAACATTTTGAACAAATGGCCCTTAAATCTTTCCCCTTTACCCTAGACGAATGGAAAATATATGTAGATGATATTTTCGCTAAATGGAGACATGGTTTAGAGAAACTTAATGAATTCTTATCCCACTTAAACACTTTCTCAGAACACATTAAATTCACTATTGAGATTGAAAAAGACAACTAGCTCCCCTTCCTAGATGTCCTCCTTTCCAAGAAAAATGGCAAAGTAAGCCACCAGGTCTTCAGGAAACAAACTCACACTGACAAATATCTTCACTCAAATTCCCACCACCATCCGAAGCAAAAAGTCAGTGTCATTAAAACCCTAACCACCAAAGCTTCAAGAATCTCTGACCCTAAACATTTAGAAGAATAAATTAACCATCTCTACAAGGTCTTTATAAACAATGGCTATCAAAAAAACGTTATCCAAAAAATAATTAAAGAAGCCACAACCAATACCCAAAAAAGAAAAACTCTTGAAAACCCTAGAATATCCTTACCCTATATTAAAGGAACCACAGAGAAAATCGTCAGAATTCTCACCAAGCATAACATTATGGTTGCCTTCACACCCCCTAACACCATCAAAAACATGCTAGATGCTGCCAAGGACCTAATTGACCCAAAAAACCACAAAGGAGTATACTCGATTCCTTGCTCTTGTGGCAAAATATATATAGGTGAAACAAGGAGATCATTTGGCATTAGGCTAAAAGAACATATCAATGATATTTCAAGAAATAGGTCAGGAAAATCAGGTCTAGCTGAGCATGCATGTTCTTCCTCACACTATATTTGCATGGAACAAGCAAAATTAATTCACAAAGAAGACCATTATTTAAAAAGAAGGGTGAAAGAAGCAATTGAAATCGAAAAATCCTCCAATAACATGAATAGAGATGGCGGTCTAAAGTTAAGTAATACCTGGAAACCCCTATTAAATAAAATAAAATAATAACAATAATAATAATAATAATATAAAATGAATAAATAAATAATAAATAATAATAATAAAAAAATAAATAAAACAAACAAATAAAAAATAAATAATTAATTAATTAAAAATAAATATAAATAAATATAAATATAAATAATAAATAATAAATAATAAAAAATAAATAAAAAAAAAAAAAAAATAAAAAAAGAAAATAATAAATAAAAAATAAAAAAGAATAAAGTTATTAAAAAAATAATAATAATAATAATATAAGATAAAAATAAAAATAAATATATAAATAAAATAAAAAATAAAATAAAAATAAAAATGAAAATAATAAATAAATATATATTAATATTAACAAAAAAAAATTATTTAATTAAAATATATTATTATAATAAATATTAATATTAACAAACAAAATTATTTAATTAAATATATTATTATTATAATAATAATATATATATACAATATATATATATAGGTACAAGTATGTAAATAAATAAACAATAATAAAATAAAGAATAAATCTAAATAAATAAATATTAATAATAAATAATAAATAAAATAAATTCGTATTTAAATAAATAAATAAAATAATTATAATTAAAATAATTATTTGTAAGCCGACAACAGAGGGAGACATCAAAAATATTTCTCAATAACTATTAATAAGCTCTGTAATACGCTCTCTCTTCTCAAATATAAATCTCATTGCCCTAATGATGGACTCACTAAGCTAGTCCGAAACTTTGGTTTCAAAACTGCTCACAGGTTTTTCCACAAAATTAAAAAATATATTTATCTTAATTGAATGAATGAGAATAGCCACTTGACCACAAAGTCTAATACGTGCTTATTACAGATTTTTGGACATCTTTTGGACCAAGGTCAAGCATTTATGAGCAAGTTGACAGCCAAATATGAAGGAACAAGGTTGAGGATTCGTAGGAAGGGTGTCTCCAGCACTAAATGACCCCTTCCTCGAGCTCTCCACCATCAGCTCGGAGTTCAAAAACCCACCAAAGATGATTTCAAGGGGCAGCCGAGCAAATTTTGTGAAGTGGCTGATTAACTGCAGTTTTGAGTAGCCAAGCTCCTAAAGTTAAGGAGGGTTGTTGGGAGTCCTCGTGGTGCATAAGTAGGAAGGCTTCAAGCCTTAGTAGTTTAACCTTTGAACAGTTGTTTTTCGCACTTCAGTGCAACTCTGCATTTCAGCTCATCTTCGAGCTTTTGTTGTAAACAGTTTTGTGACATGATTATTTTTTGAGTAATGGAGATAAATTTCACTTTGTACCAGCTCTGATCTTTCTTAGGAGGCTGTAGCTCTTGGGGTTGGGCCCAACCAAAGTGCCAATACCTCCTTTGTGTACTTTTATGTGTCTTTGTTGCATTCATAGAATAATTTATGTTATCTAGTTTAAGATCTTGCTTTGCTACTTAGGTTGTTTTCAATGATTACAATAGATTTTCATACTTCAGGTTGATTTGACAGTTTGGTAAAGGAAAATATTTGCAAAAAGGCCATCAAGCAATCCTTGATCCCATCTCTCCCTCCATGGGACCATGAGCTGAGACCAAGGCATACTTGCTGCCACAAAAACATTGTTTTTGCCTTTCCATGCAATGGCTAGTATTAGATCTTTAGTTGGAAAAGTTGATACCAGTTGTACTTGCATGTTTAAGATTTGTTCTTGCTTAGTTTTCACAGTTATCTTGCATGATTTCCTGTGTATAAACTTCTATTCATCATGTTTCTGGTTTTTAGGTCATATTAGGTCAAAATAGCTAGATCTCTGGTTTTCCTAGTCTTTGTTCAATCAGTTTTGGAAAATAATGTGCAAAACACCTGTAATACCTCCCTGCCTAGCCTTCCTCCATCATACAACCTGCTCCAACCCCTAATCTAAGATTCCTTCCCTTCATTTGCCACACATTTCCAATTTGCCCTAATTTCTACATTCTTGTGCAGCATTGCTCCCTTCATCCTTAAACAAATCCAACCACCTTAACCACTCCTTAGCTTCATTCACTAGGTCCTAGACCCCTTCACATCCTCATCCAACCTCCATTTCCACTTTCCCACTATTTTTTCAGCATCAACCCTCCAAAATCCTCTTTCAGCTCTTCCTGTAGAACATCCTATAGAACCCCTACAGACTTCCTGTAGAAATTCACGTGAGCAATTTTTTCAAGATATGATCATTGTGAAACTCTCTGGAAGGGTGATAGGGACTCCTTAGGCCCTCTTCTCACCTTCCCAACCTCCTACAAGTGCTTACTCCATTTCCTTTCGCCAATGAACCCTTGCACAGTCAAAAATAGTTAAAGCCCATGCATAATAATTCTGCAAAATTACTCAAAAATGCAAAAAGATGTTTTTTTCCAGATTTTACTTCAGAAGTAGCTTAGTCACATGCATTTTACCTTTCTAAAAGTTAATGGCATCCATTTCCACCGCTTTCATCTCTTTTCTTGCACCAATAGGGTTAGCCGGTAAAACTAGGGTTTGCATTTCCTTTTTGCTTTCAGCTTATTTCTGCAAGTAGACTAGCCTCTTTTGAGTTAGCTTTCATCCATCACAGTTAAAAGCTTCTTCTAAGAGATCGTAGAAGTTGGCTTAAGCTCCTAGTGGACTTGTGCCAGCTGATCAAGTGACAGCCTGCGGCAAGAGCTAGTACTTGTGCATATAGCACCGTCACTTCCAATTTTGTTACAAACAACCAGGTTGATAAAAGTAAAGAAGGGAGTCCGAGGAGTTGCAGCATCATTGCTAAAATACTGGAACCTGCCATTCGCGGCACAGGAGAACAAGAATCCACAACTGACAAAAGAAGAGTGGCTAGATTGCTACCTGTACACAGAAATCCACGAGATCTTTTTCACATCTTTCCCTACTAAGTTGTATGAGTGGATCACGAAGCTAGCAAATAGCCAAGGAAGGTGGAAGCTCGGCATCCTATTTTGTGGACCCTAGAGTTGGTTCGCAGACTGGAAGCATCAGAGGATCAAATCATGCACGTTGTTGATCACTGGCTTGATCGAATTATAGGAGGATTCATTACTGAGTTCGTAGTAGACACTTCAGTCAACTATAGCGAGGCAAAGCGACGCTTTCTCAAGGGACCGCGAGGTAAGTACGTAAAGTCCCTGAATACTTGTATTAAAATGTTATTGTGTGAAAAGAGGGTTATGCAATTATCTTGATGTTCAGGGCTACGCGAAGTGGTAAAACTTACAGGAACGAAGGAAATAAGGGACCAAAAACTAGCCCCTTAATTTCACCTCCGCGAGGGGGCGAGGAAGAACTCGTGAAGGTCTCGCCATGAAGTGCAATCAATCTGATAAGGCAAAGAATTCCGTGAATACCACCCCCACCCACGCCACCACTAGCTTCACTGCCTTCACCTCCATCTTCACCCGTACCACCTCCGCCGCCACCACAAGTCAATATGGCAAGCATGATAAAGTTGCATGTGTTCAAGGGAGTGGGAAACAAGGATCCAAACCAATTTTGGTTCGTGGTAAGAGTTGTATGGGAAGCGCAGGGAGTTACAAATGACAATATTAAAAGAAAGCAACACTAGTTAGTTCCCTAGAAAACCATGCGCTGACCTGGTATATTAAGCACTCCAATGATAATCCAAATGTAGGGATCGTAGATATCCAAGCAGCACTAAACGGAGAATTTATCACGCCGAAGCCTGAAGCACAGTCGATCATTAGCTTCAAAGAAATCATGATGCTACCAAGTGAAACTCCTTGGGAGTTGGATTATAGTTTGAAGTGTACGATTTGCGAAACTAATACGAATTTGATGGATGGACAACATTGCAAATGATTTGGAGCATCGCTAACGCCACATTGAAGAAGCATGTTATCACAGCAGAAGTTAACAACTCAGGCAGAGGCCTTAGAGATCACGATGAGGCTGCATGAGACCTCGATGCAGGATCCTAACTTGGGAGTTCAGCAGATCCATGCGCAATTGAAAAACTTATTCCTTGAGATGCAAAGTCTGAGACAAGATAGGGCAGCTCGCTCAGAAGTGCACGAAGAGGTGTGGTGCACAAAATGCAAGGGTCAGGGTCATGATAAGGACCATTGCCCGGTGTTCGCAAACTACCTCATGGGAGGAGGACTGATGTCATTAAGGCTATAAGCACAAGCAAGACCTAGCGTGGTGCCTCCTTTATGGTGCACGATTTGTCAAATAGGAGGGAAACATGCTACGGACAACCGCCATTTGTTACGAAAGTATACACAAAATTCACAGCAACTATTCTGTAGTTTTTGTAGCTCAATAGGACATGATGAGCACACTTGTAGGATCTATGTGTTGATGATGGATAAAACTCCCACCTACAAATTTCAGGTTGAAATGTGACCCCTAGACCAGAACGCAGGAGTGGCGCGAACAGGATTTCAAGGGTGCAGACGAGACCGAGGTGGAGGAGGACCTGGAAGAGGTCATGGATAGCTGATATGATACAATTGCGGAGGGACAAAACATTATGCCTGTGATTGTATGAACCCAACGCATCCATCATGTCTGTATTCAACCTTGTTTGATCATGAGACGGAAGATTGTCCTATGTTGATAGCTAGGATAGGGGTAAAGGAGCGCCACCACCTCCCCTAACTCAAAACCTGCAGATGATGAGGTCTGAGCCACGCAAGGAAGATCTGAATGTGAACATTGTGCTCTGAAATGGAATCGTGATGGGAGATGACAAAGGAAAACAGCCTGAAGATAGTACTTGGGTTCGCAAAGCTCCAGCAAAAGAAGCAGAGTTTGATTTGGAGCGCACTAAGGAAACCTTCATGAAAGCTAAGAAGAGCCTCGCAAATGCCTCCACTTCAAGAAGTAAAGATAGACTGGAGTCGGAAATGGACCCATCTGTGTTTACGACATTCCTGGAAACATGTATGATGTTACTACGTGATAGTAAAGTTGTAAAAGGATTACAGGAACTCATTAACAAATGCGCTAGGACCGCGCCAGGAGAACCGCACGTAGTCCCGAAGATTCGAAAGCATAAGACAAGGACGGGAAGAGAAATGAGGTTAATCACGCAAATTGGAGAATATGAGATGGACAAAGTAATTCTGGATTTAGGATCGAACGCGAATGTTCTGCCGAAGAAGACATGGGAGCACATGGGGAGGCTTACGCTACAGTGGTCCCCTATTCAGCTGCGAATAGCGAACCAGAAAAAAATAATACCCACGGGGCGATTGCAAGGAATCACTGTGGACATTGAGGGAGCGAGTGCGCTAGCAAACTTTGAAGTAATAGAGATTTTTTATGACATCAATCCCTATCTTGCGCTCTTAGGAATTGATTGGGCCACAGATATGAATGGGGTGATTAATCTAAAGAAGCCCAAGACGATTTTGAAAATAAGTCACTATGTGTAGTTATACCTCTAGACCCTGCTAAAGGATCATGCTATACAGAGCCGGTGTGTGACTATGAAAGCAATGATGATTTGGACTGCATCTATAAGATAACAGCATGAAACTAGGACTAGGTGAATCCCACTATGGATGGACAGCTTGCATGGGAGCGTGAGAGCTCCTGAACTTCAAATGAGGAAACGGAGCGATGGCAGAATCGATTACATGAGGTGACTATAGTGAATTGTAATATGATGACAAGGTTGTTGCGCTGTGATCGACAAAAGTAAGGTACCTTCCTACTTATGATGGGTTAAGTGAGGTAGATACCTTCTTGGACAAATTTGAAAGGGAGGTGCTGAAAAAGCAACACTTCCAAGCCTTGAATTGGGTACTGTGTGGGGTACGCACAAAGGGAGCTTTAAGGACTGGCACAAATGCAGGAGAAAGATGTGCACACGGTTTGGGAAGCCTAAAGTACGATTGATAGATAAATACAATGGGCAGGATAATCTACACACACATCTAGCCAAGTGGATGTCGACATATGGAAAACAGCTTACGCAGATGCGCATGAACTCTACGCTAAGGGGTATGGTCAATAAGCTTGTATTGGGGGGCCATATGTGCAGTTGGCTCTTACGGTTGGACAGACAGTATGTGGGAAGAACAATCCCACAGAAGGTTATCCACGCGGAAGCATTTGACAAGGTGTGCAACACGTTGAACAAGGTACGCAACATGCAGCGAAGTGGTTGGGACCTGCGCGTACTCAGACAGATGCCTTTTGAGTTGATCGATAGAGTAGAGGTCATAATACCTATGGAGTCTATCACATGTAGTCCGCTTATAGTGGCACTCGCAGGGGTAATGGACCGCGGAGCCTGGAATAAAGGCTCACGCCGTTGGAAGAGCTCGAAGACAAACGGTTGGGACTTGATGAAGAGATCTAGCAAGGTGATCTTAGGCTCCAAGAACTCATGAATGAAAGATTTTGGTTGAGGGAGAAAAGCGCCATGGAAAAAGCGGAAGTCAAGAAGCTTGAGGAAGGAATAAAGAAGGACTTTCTTGATAAAAAGACTGTGGTGATAAAGCAGGATGAGCTCAATTACATTAACAGACTTGGGGGCCACCACCGCGAGTTTCTCAGTTTGCTGCATGAGATGAGACTATATGTTATTAAGGAAATCACAGATGGTGGCGCGGTGCATTTGGTAAAGTTAAATGGGGAACTCTTCCCAAGAAAAGTAAATGGTAGTCGTTTGAAGCCTTACACAGGTGGCCCGCCCATGTGACTAGCCATCGGAAGCACAGTCTTAGCGCTCCAGGCAGCTGCAACGAGGCATGGGACTATAAACCACTCTACCTGAGAGTTGCGCGATGTCAAGACTGCGCGCAGTAGCGAGGTGTCACAGGGTCCGCGACAATGCAAGGGTAGTGGCACTGCCATGCGGGTTGGCTGGAAAGTGACCTTTATAGTCACTATTCATGATGTGATGCTTGGTTTGAGACCAAATGGAGTGGGTGGTAGGCATTGAAGGCAAACTTTATGGGCTAGATTTGGGAAAATTTCCTGCCAAGGGAGAATTAATGGACTGGATTTGGGGGGAACGGTCGAATTCGAATTCAGAAGGTGCTATAAATTGCAAAGGGCTTCCTAGCAAACAACACTTGGCCATTTGAGAATTGATCTATTACACGCCCAAAGATTCATGAACCCCAATTTGTTTGATCTTTTGAAGTTGAAGGCATTGTTTGAGTACTTATCTGAGCCATTAAGAGATTTGTGGAACAGCAATATGGCAGCATCTGGAGAAGCCATGGATATCGGAGAGATGACCACTGAAGAGGCCACACAAGCCATGACGATAGGAGATGCCCCAAAAAGTGCTGGGATAGTCATAGGAATCCCTAAATCGTCATGCACACCGAGACCCAAGAAAGATATGTAGCCTATGGTACCGGTGCGCGTGTCCCCTAGAAACTTGCTGAGAACTAAACTTACCATGGAAGAAAAGGGGAAGGTGATCAATTTGGAAGCCGATGAGGAGGAGGAAGACCTTGAGGAAATCCTAGTGGAAGAGGAGGAGGATGAAGAAATGGAGGAAGAAACCTAGGGTGCAGACCCTCTGACTAGGTTGCCCACATATGTTCCTCCACAAAAGGGGAAAGCAAGGGTGCCTAAGGACCTAGATGAGAGCAAGAGCTCTCTGTAGACTCTACTGCTACCCGATGATACCATTTTTTATGGAGCGCACTTGGGACAGGTACTAGTTCTAAAATTTGAAGATTGGGATCTCGCGAACCATGAGAAATTCCTACATCTAGCAACCGCACAGCTAATGCGGCCAAAGAAAAATACAGCGTGGGAGTCATAGAGTTGGAGCCGCACAAGTGGTTGTGAGGAGTAAAGAAAGCAGGGTTGTTAAACCTACTTTGGGTGTCGCATTACCATCACGCCCTAGTGATTATCTTTGTCATCAGGCAACTTCTTTGCCTGGTGCATGATGGGTGTTTGTGGCTGGAGGATCCCATCCCCATCACAGACCACCTAATTCACAGAATTACCCGGCTCCCTTGCAAAGGGGAGGATCCAGCAAACATATCCGAGGGTAAAAGTGATGCTTTGGCTATCGCGGAGGCCACGAAGAAAAGGTTCAAGCTGGAGAAGAAAAAGAGAGGGTATTCAATATCCAATATCAATAACGTTGAGGTCAAAGTCGCGATGCCGATATTGGTCGAGAAAGTCATGTGGAAGTGTCACACGGATGAGGTGCTCACGTTGGTGGTTGCACTTGCCATGCAATGCGCAGAGGGGGTCCAGTTTAACTCGGCGGATTACTTGTGCCGAGAATTCTTGGAAATTTTTCGCGAAGCACAAGAACAAGGGAAGACTTTCCACTATACATGGCTTATGTAGTCCATAGTGCTGGTGGATTGGGGGTTTCCTGAGGACAGCCAGTTCTCAATGATTGCGAAGGATCTTCTAGAGGCAGCGAAGTACACTTCGCTATGGGCAACTAAAGATGCATAGAGGATCAAAGAGAACAAGATAATATGGATGTTCATTGAGATGAACATCAGAATGGGGATTAACCGCAAGCTGCAGTTATCGCCCACTGTCTATAACAGTCTGTAGAGTTTCACGGAGTTCAACGCGGACTTCCATCATGTATATATCAGGGCGCGTAAGGACCCCACAAAGAAATGGAATGAGTTACCTTACCTGGCCACGGACGATGTCATATTCATCGTGTTTGAGTTGTGGCCACCAGAGTGGCATGCTCCAGCCAGCTCCCCGGTGGAATCAGAGAAGTTCGCTACACAAAGGAAAAAGGAGGAGGCAAAACTGCGAACGGAATAGTTGGCAAAGAAGAGAAGGAACGAAGAGGCAGCAGCCAAGGCATAGGAGGCGCGCGACACCGCGAAGGTAGTAGAAGAGCAACAAAGGGCAGCGGAGAAGGACCGTGAAGGAGCAAAGTCGCCTTCACACACACAGGAGACAGATCCAAAGGAAGGTGGCGTGGACCAGCAGACAGCATCCACACAACTCAAGTGACGGTGACCGAGAGAGCAAGTGGGGCCGTAGAAGAAGTTGAAAGCCTCCAACACTTCTTTCGACTCGATCAACCTCACTAAGGGGGATCTCCATGACATAGGGGACACAGTGTGGGATGTCACTGTGAAGGCCCTCCAATAGTTCGCAGAGGAAAACCAGATGGTGTTGGGGGCCCTCTAGACACAGATACAGGAGTTGTAGGTGTGAACTCCTCAGGCTGGTACTCTATCAACCAGCCTCGAAGTAGGCACGGTCGCATCTGAGGAAATGTTGCGTGCTCGCATGACCAAAACTATAGTGTTGCCAAAGGGGGCACTGGTTACAGAAAATGAGGTCGACAAGCCTATGGTCAGTGCACTAAAGGGAGTTGGGATAAACATGGTTTCACTCCCTCAAGAGACACCCTATGTTCTGCAGGATGGAGTGACTTCAGAACTACGGGCCAGGGAGGGTCGTCCGCTCCAGGTGATGAGCGAGCAATGGATTAATATTGAATAATTGAGCTTGCAACACGACGAGGTCATGACACAGAATAGACAGCTAGTGCGGGTGGTTGAGGAAGCCTACCAGATGGTCCCTGAGTTGGCCATCCGAGCAAAGGAACTAGCGGAGGTGCGCATCTGGAGACTAGCAGCAGGGGTGCACAAGGAAAAAGAAGAAATGGCTAAGGTCCAGCTAGAGTTGAACCTTCATATAGTTGAGCTACAATTGAAGGTGCAACTTTCAACTCCACCTGAGGTGAAGGAATAGCGTGCCACCGCCATTACAGCAGGAATAGCGGAGATCAGTAGTGCAGTGAAGGACTACACCAAACTATTTGAAGATTCATTCGAGGTCCTCACCACTCAGCAGGAGGACCTAAACATACAGAACTTAGAAATAGAGGCGCGTGAGCTACAGCAACAGTACGATGAAGTAAAAGGGACCGCGCAGATGGTGGCCCTTACACTGAGGCTCACAGGGATGCAGTAGGCAAAAGCGCTCAAGGAGTAGGTAGATGTTGTGCGACATAAGGAAGTTGTCATGAAGGCACATGTACAACCATGGATCAATGAGGCATTCATCATTACAGCCTCAATTGAAGCCAAGCTCGTGCAAATGCAGGGAACACGGGAACAGGTGTAGGGCAGCAATTCAGCTACAGCAATCTCTGAACAATGCGTCGAGGAGGTACAGTATGTAGCTACTCAGTGCGATGCCAATCTTGTAGCAGTCTAGGAAGAGTTGGGAGGTCTCCGCGCGAAGATCTCCACACCGACAGACTGACTCAAGGGCGAGTCACGATGTTTTTGTTGGGGGCCTATTGGGCACGAGATCCCCCAAGGGAAGTTTTTGGGCTAAAAGCCCAGATTTTGGCTAAAAAATGTAAATTTGATGTAAAGACTCTGCATTTTGTGGACGCGAAGCGCGAAGTTGTAAATGAGTCATAGGGTTGTCCGCCCTAAATTAGAGTCAATAGGATCTAATGATGGAATAGAAGGATAGCAGAAGATCTAAGTGTTGAGTCGAGTCTTTGGGTCATAGAGTAGGAGAAGGATCGACAACTGAGTGCACAAAGGCCTAGTAGTCCGCAGATGAGTGCGCGGACCCATGCAGCTGAGTGCGCAGGGTAGGTTGAGTCTATAGCCATTGAAGCATTAATAAAGAGAATTTTTATACAATTCCTATGTATTCATTTACTATTTTCTACATTGAATGTATTGGGTATAAATTTGTTTCTATTATTTATATGATGTGCAAACATATATGATTGTGTTGATTAAGTAAATGTGAGATAAAGTATCTGTTACGCGAAGTTAAATAACATCTATAAGAAGATAAGTAAGATATGCAGTGTAATTTGGGGAAATCGTGTAGATCACTACCATAGCAGTGTGAAAGCCTCTCGGCTCCTGGTTATGGCTGTGAGCAAGCAATTATAACAGATCGCGTAGGTCTCACAGGTCAAAACAGTGCACAAAGTAACCTGCGCGAAGGTAGACATAGTTGGACTAAATTTACCCCTTAGACATCTCCAAGGTGTGGAAACTTGGTCCCAGCATCTCCCCATACTGCTTCGGGTGAGACTTCAGTCCGCGCACCACAAGCTGATACTGAAAGGGCCAGTATTGTAGGGATTTCTTTGGCTAATTAACTCTGAACCTGGGTCAGGCCCCATCAAGCCAACACCTTGCCTTTTTCGGATGCCATGGTATGTTGGGATGTTTATCTTGGTTTTGAGCTTTGGTTTTCCGAATGGATTTCAAAATCCAAGGGGAGGTGATCTCAAGGCTCATTCCCAAAGGCTTAGGAATCCCTTGACCAGTTTTGGCGGGATACACAGTAAAGCCTGAGGGAGAAGTCTCGGTTTAGGGCCTAGTGATCCGAGTTTTGATTGTGGTAAATCCTGAGAGACTGGTCTTAGTTTAGGGCCTATTGATCCGAGATTAGATTGTGGTAAAGCCTGAGAGACAAGGAGATGGAAATTTTTTAGAGGATAGTGATGGATTTCATATGGCATTCCAAGTTTGGTTTGGTTGTGATAGGAGCACCGAGTTTGGTGTGATCATAGTTTGATGAGGGTGGAGGTGGTTTAACCTCTGTATTCCCTTGGTGGTTCTTGGATTGGTTGTTCTATGAGATCCCAAATTCATTCTTGGAATATGGCCTGAGGGTGAATGGTTGGAAGAGAGATTTGGTTCAACCATGTCTACGGTCGGGTGGTACGTGGAACTCCCAAACCTGGTAGGATTTGCCTATGATTAATAAAACCTAATTTCTCTTACTTTTGCATGGATTTATATGTGGATTTAATGGTTGTCATATCTTTGATATTTATATGGTTTTATGTTGGTTATAAGCATGGTTAAATGACAAGTTCATATCATGGTTATTTCATGTATTTACTTGTAATTGTTAATTGGATGGATGCAAGACCTAATTGATGATATAATAGTTCAATGGAGGAGGTGATCCTTTTGGTTATGTTTCATAAGTTCTTTCAATAATTTATGATTTGTCTTGTATCCTAGATCTCTAGGTTGCATTGATGCCAAGTGTTTGACAAAATGTCATTCCCACTTGGGGATGCTCAGGCCTAGTCCTAAGGTTGATTTTTTATTTATCAGCATTTGTATCATGTCTTTGATGGATAATGAAGGTTGTAGCAAGTTCTAGGCAGAGACTGAAATTCTGGGCTAGAAAAGTGGCTCAAATCTGGGGGTCATTAGCACAGGTCTGCTGAGAAAAGTCCACAGTCGTTGTCACATAGGCCTATGAGAGTGACTTTGGGTTGTTGGACGTTGTCATGCCTATAACTTGAGAGCGACCAAGGGTTAAAAGGCTTAAATCATCAATGCGACTCAAGAACAAGATGTCTAAGTGGTTGACATGTCTCTTGAAGGTGTTGTTGCTGATGTGGATGGGTTTGTTTGATATGTTTTGTCAGTTCCATTTCCTTAAGGTCACTAAGGAAGTTGAATCCCTTATAGTAGCCTCTCTCATTGCATGTTTACCCCAGCTAGTAGGTTTCTTGGGTGGACCTGGGAGGAGGGGGTGTTATAGTTATAGGTCAAATTTCCCGAATCTGCTCATAACTAACTTCGCAAGTTGGCTCCGAGGCCAGCTGGGAAGGTCCTCCTACTTCAGGAATATGAGTCGAAGAGTTACTAGGAATGTTCTTAGCTTGTACAGAGGAAGTATGATGTGGGTCGATGTAGTTATTAGCCATAAAAATCTGGTTGCTCTCCTTCTAGCACCAGAAATGTTGACAGTGTTGTACCTTCCAACATTCAAAGGGGTCTCCTTGATATGCGTTCTCAATTAGAACTCACATTAGATATCATTTTGGGATTCAACTGCGTTAAGTAAGTCATTCACGTATGACCATTTCCATGTAACTGACTAATTTCTCATGATTTTTGAATAGCTCACTTAGCACTCATTGCATCGGGTGATGCTCACAGGGGTGAAGAAGTGGAACTGAAACTAGTGAAATGTGGAGAACGAATCACATAGCATCAATCATCACTTCCGGGGCTTGCACCTGGTAACCAGGACTTCCCATAGCATCAATCATCACTTCCAGGGCTTGCACCCAGTAACCAGGACTTCCCAGGAGGTTACCCATCCCAGAACTCCTCTAGCTCAAGCGCACTTAACTGTGGAGTTTTCCCCACAATCAAGCCCACTTAGCTTGCTACCCCATTTGCAAAACCTTAGCAAGTATTGTGCCTCATGAACCATTCAATTAGAGATCCCTTCACTCTTTTTTGAATTCAGTGCATTATATTAGATATCATTTTTGGGATTCAACTACGTAATCCCCCATACTGAAATTCAAAAAAGAGTGAAGGGATCTCTAATTGAATGGTTCATGAGGCACAATGCTTCCTAAGGTTTTGCAAATGGGGTAGCAAGCTAAGTGGGCTTGATTGTGGGGAAAAATCCATAATTAAGCGCGCTTGAGCTAGAGGCAAACTGGGATGGGTGACCTCCCGGGAAGTCCTAGTTACCGGGTGCAAGCCCCGGAAGTGATGATTGATGCTATGTGATTCATTCTCCACATTTCACTAGTTTCAATCCCACTTCTTCACCCCTGTGAGCATCACCCGATGCAATGAGTGCTAAGTGAACTATTCAAAAATCATGAGAAATTAGTCAGTTACGACTACCTCTCATGGAAATGGGTCATACGTGAATGACTTACTTAACGCAGTTGAATCCCAAAAATGATATCTAATATAATGCACTGCGTAGACCCCCATACTTAAATTCAAAAAGAGTCAAGGGATCTCTACTTGAATGGTTCATGAGGCACAATACTAGCTAAGGTTTTGCAAATGGGGTAGCAAGCTAAGTGGGCTTGATTGTTGAAACACTCCACAGTTAAGCGCGCTCGAGCCAGAGGAGTTCTGGGATGGGTAACCTCCTGGAAAGTCCTGGTTACAGGGTGCAAGCCCCGGAAGTGATGATTGATGCTATGTGATTCGTTCTCCACATTTCACTAGTTTCAATCCCACTTCTTCACCCCTGTGAGCATCACCCGATGCAATGAGTGCTAAGTGAACTATTCAAAAATCATGAGAAATTACTCAGTTACGACTACCTCTCATGGAAATGGTCATACGTGAATGACTTACTTAACGCAGTTGAATCCCAAAATGATATCTAATATAATGCACTGGGTAAAACCCCCATACTTAAATTCAGCAGTTGAATCCCAAAATGATATCTAATATAATGCACTGGGTAAAACCCCCATACTTAAATTCAAAAAGAGTCAAGGGATCTCTACTTGAATGGTTCATGAGGCACAATACTTGAATGGTTCATGAGGCACAATACTTGCTAAGGTTTTGCAAATGGGGTAGCAAGCTAAGTGGGCTTGATTGTGGGAAAAACTCCACAGTTAAGCGCGCTTGAGCGAGAGGAGATCTGGGATGGGTGACCTCCTAGGAAGTACTGGTTACCGGGTGCAAGCCCCGGAAGTGATGATTGATGCTATGTGATTCGTTCTCCACATTTCACTAGTTTCAATCCCACTTCTTC